>CAMKVN010001828.1:0-16217 GCA_946474995.1 Funneliformis geosporum
TTTCATGATCTTTTCTATTAAAATTAATTTTGTAAATCTTCGTTGTATTAAAAAAAATCTTCGTTATAAATAAATGCATTATACAAAGGGGCATTTATATAATGCATGTTCACACACTTAAATTCGTTAAATTTTAGTTTAATAAATTCAGTATAAAAAGGTTTTTTCTATGAAAAAAAACTCTTTCTCCCTCGTTGGATTTTATCCAAGAATTTTTACTTTAAAAAAGTGTCTGTTCAAAGGCAGCCGCGGCTTAGCCTGTGAACAAAATAAAAAACCCCTCTTTTCAAAAATTTTCCTCTTTTTGTTTCCCTAACCCCTATCCACATAAAAATTGCTGTGGAAATCTAAACTGTGTTGTTTTTTGTTAAAATATTTTTTCTTCACCTCTCTATGGCATATTTTTTCTCATTTTTTCGTTTTCAAAATTATTTGCCCATAAAAGTGGGCATCAAGGGGTATCCCAACTGACAATCACAATCAACATACTTTGGATACACAAATCTGCGTGATGACATTCCATTTCCTTCCTAAACGGCAACACTCTTTTTTGCAGATCTCTGACATCGAAGACTGCGGAATCTCACGCAGTATTTTCCAGACTTGACCGACTGTGTGATTTGGGCCTCATCCTGTGCCAGGGGTCAGCTGTAATTTGAATTGACAGACATCTTAGCATTGGAAGCGATAGTCTGAAGAGCCTCTATTGGAACTTAGTGATATGAGCGCACCTGTGTCGGATGGTCGCTGTAATTTGGAATTGACTGGATAACTTAGCTAAGAACTTAATAGAGTCATATTTTTGTTGTTTCTTTTTGTAATTTTTTTAGCGTAGATGATCGGGTTGCATTAGTGTTCTGTACGGATCAGATCAGATTGGATTTGAGCAAAATCTGAAAAATTTGAATCTGATTCGATCTGAATTCGACAAATCCGAATCCGATTCGATCTGAATCTGACAAATTCAAATCTGAATCCGTATCCGAATCTGACAAATCCGAATCCATATCCATATCTGACAGATCAAAAAAAAATTTTTTAACAAAAATCCACCTCTGACATTTAGATCGGCATTTTATTATTAAAAATTAATTTATTTAATAATAAATGCCGCGTCCAACTTTTGGGGCGGCATTTTATATAAAAAATTAATAAAAATTGATTTTTTATTAATAAATGCTGTGTCTGACTTTTGGGGCGGCATTTTAATATAAAAAATTAATAAAAATTAAATTTTTTATTAATAAATGCTGCTTCCGTCTTTCGGGGTAGCATTTTATATAAAAAATTAATAAAAATTAATTTTTTTATTAATAAATACCGCATCCATCTTTCGGGCGGCATTTTATATAAAAAATTAATAAAAATTGATTTTTTTATTAATAAATGCCGCGTCTGACTTTCGGGATGGCATTTTAATATAAAAAATTAATAAAAATTAAATTTTTTATTAATAAATGCTGCATCTGTCTTTCGGGGCGGCATTTTTATATAAAAAATTAAAATTTTTATTAATAAAAATCGCTTCCGTCTTTCGGGGTGGCATTTTATATAAAAAATTAATAAAAATTAATTTTTTTATTAATAAATGCTATGTCCGACTTTCGGGGCGGCATTTTAATATAAAAAATTAATAAAAATTAAATTTTTATTAATAAATGCCGCAACCGTCTTTCGGGGAGGAATTTTAATATAAAAAATTAATAAAAATTAAATTTTTTATTAATAAATGCCGCAACCGTCTTTCGGGGAGGCATTTTAATATAAAAAATTAATAAAAATTAAATTTTTTATTAATAAATGCCGCATCCGTCTTTCGGGGCGGCATTTTTTATTTCAAATCCAACAAATCAGATCTGAATCCAAATCCGAATCTGACGGTTTGAATCTGAATCTGAATCCAAATCCAAATCCGACGGTTTGAATCTGAATCCAAATCCAAATCCGTCGAATTGAATCAAATCCAAATCCGAATCCGATCCGGATCCAACGGATCGAATAAAATCAAAATCCGGATCCAAATTTGATTCAAATCCGATAAATCCGATTCGATCTGATCTGTCGGATCTGGATCAGATTTGGATTGAATCGGATTTTTTGCAGAACACTAGGTTGCATAGTTACTTCTTTGGAAAATATGTCACTATTAGTTTGAAGGGTTACTTTTTTGTTTAGTTTTCGGGAATTTACTTTAGAAAGGAGATAACGACATAGTATTGACCATAGTTTATTTCCATCTCTTGTTGATGATAGTAGTCATTATGCATACGTGTAGTGGGTCTATTGAAGGGGGTGGCGATGCTCGGTCGACTCAAACAGACTTTAAAAGTAGTTACGGGAGGTAGTTGGCTATTTACTTTTAGTTTTTGATTTTACTTTCTTGGTATTGTTTTTTTGTATAAATTAATAAAATATGCTGTCAGTACCGCATCGTTAAAACAAGAAGAAAAAAAAAAGAAAAAAAAAGGTTTTTTCTATATTTAAAAATCTGTATCACACTGTAAATCTGTTATATCGTGAAATTCGTTATATCAAAATTTGCTATAGAAAGAGTTGACTGTATAATATTTTAAAGACCTTTAATTATACTCTGATAATTTTTAATAAAATAATAGTTATTAATTCTCGTTTTTTATTTTAGAATATTGATTTTATAAATTTTTGTAATAATTATAATAATTATTTGACATTATTTCATAAAATTCATAATCACAATAAAAACTTATAACCAATACAATATTAACATATTAATCTTATTATGTCATGCTTTATATTATATCAAATCATTAGCCGATCTAATATATCATTTTATTGGCTTCTTCATTATATTCTGTGGATATTGAAAAATAAACACTGGCTAAAAAACAATCGGGTTTGATATGATAAAATTTTAAAAATATTTAAACGAATCTTAAAGATTTTTTTTATTAGTTATTTTAAACCTATTTTTTTTTTGAATTTTAAAAAAAATAAATTTATTATATAAATTAAAATAAAATTTTTTTTATAATTTTAATAGATTACATGATAAAAATGATTTTTTGTTTCAAATAAAAGAATTAAATCTGATTTGTATAATTGTAAATAGAAAATATATATATATATATATTTTTAATAAAAAAGAATTCTCAAACCCAAAAAAAAGTCAAAAAAAAAAGACAAAAATTGAATGCATATATAATATTTACACTATACACAAAAAAGAAAAAATGTCTATAAAGAAACCTAAAAAATATATATATATATATATAATTTTTTTATAATGCCGAAAACTAAAACTAAAAAAAAAAGCATGTTCTCAAAGCGGTAATAAAAAAAGAGATTTTTTTTTAAAAAAATAGTAATAGATAAAATAACATTATATTTAATAAATATCGATATGGTATTGTTTATAAAAATCAAAAAAGCTAGTACTTTCTGTTAAATTAGATAAATTAAATGAATAACCAATTGTAATAAAAAATAAAGTAATTAAAATAATCTTAAATAAAAATAAAATCCATCCGGATACTTTGGTAAAAGATTGATGATTTCTAGATGATTCTCCAATCGCGTTGTTGTTGTTGTTGTTCTTCGTCGCCTTTAATTATTATAATATATAAAGAGAGGAGTGGGGAGAATTATATAATAGGTAAAGGGAGGTGGAAGATAGATTATGTGTTGTGTGATGATGTGATGATGATGTTGTTTGATGGAATGAATATAATTAATTAAATTCAAGAAATCATCAAAATCTGATCAATTTAATCAATCACCTTTCTCCAAAATAATCATTAATTATATTAATCTATTACCGTGCTGTTCCTTGCCTTCGTGCTTCTCTTCTTGACAGTTACCCATTCGCCATTTCCGTTATCCTTCTTTGGTCTTGGTATAGGTTGATTAATACTATTGTTAGTTTCACTTGATTCAAAGTTGGCTTGAGGTGTGGATGTGATTCCGTTTGATTGAACTACATTATTACGTTTTGATTTGTTGCTTATCGTATTCGTTGGGGAGGAAGCTAAAAGAGAAGGTTCAAGTTTTGCCAATCCAATACCATTCGATTTGGAATCTACCACACCATTCGTCTTTGGTAATGACTTTGAAGAGGATTTTGGAGATGTAGGTGAAGGAGCAGAAGAAGATTCTTTATTCTTCAATTCTATTAATTCATGCGTTTTTCTCGAAGATTCCAATAATTTGTCGTTATCGAATCTTAATCTCTCATTATCTTGCATCAGTTTTTCCATATTACGGACTTTTTAAAAAAAAAAATAATTAGCTTAGTTTTATTTTGGGGAGGATCTGATTAATATGAGACAAACCTTGAGTCTTCATTTGTTCGAGTTGTTGTCGTAATTTGACATTTTCTAATCCAAGTTGTTGACATTGATCTAAAAGAAGAAAAAGAACGTTAGGAAATTCTCATGAGCAAAAAAAAATTTAAACTTGATAACGATTTCTTCACATACCTTTATTTTGAGATAAAACATCCACTTGAGATTTTAATTCAAAGATAGAACGTTCACTTCGCTTCTTTTCCCAATCATTAGCTTTCAATTGAGCTTTAACGTTAGATAATTGAGATTTTAACTCTTCCAAAGAGGAGATATCAGTCGAAGATAAAATTTGACATTTCAATTCCAATTCCGACTTAGTAAATTGTAATTCATTTATTGTAGAATCCAGTTCCGATTTAGTTTGCTCGAGAGCTTTTTGTAAGGAACCAAATTGATCTTTTGGAATCATATCAAGTAAATTAATTGTTTGTTGTTGAATCGTATTTTCTTTGGTTTCAAGTTGTAAACGTAAATCGGCATTTTGATTTTCTAAATCATCTTGATTACGTACTGATTCTTGCACACTTTGCAATTCGGATTTAATAAGATCAATTTCACGTAATACTTCATTACGCTGCTCTGAAACAGTTTGTATTTCTGAAGTTGTCGATTTTAAAATAGAATCACGTTGTGCAAGTTCATCATTAAGTTTTTCAATTTGAGACTTCATTGAGAGATTTTCATTTTCAAAATTTTCTAATTGGTCTTGAACGGATTTATCAACCGAGCCTTCCAGGTTGGCATTTTCAGCTGTTTTTCTCGCTACTTCGGTATCTTTCTTTGCATCTTCAACTTGTTTAGTTAAATCCTCGACTTGACTTTTCAAATCAGAATTCAAATTATTAGCGATTTGAATTTGATTAATTTGATTTTCGTTATCATTTTTAACTTTAGAAACTTCTTCTTTGACAAGGTTAAGAGTTTTAACAAGTCTTTCATTTTCATCGCTTCTTTGTTGAGATTCTTTTTGAAGTTTTTCAATTAAACTTGATTGGTCAACAACCTTAGCTTTAAGATTTTCAGTTTCTTGTTGAGACGATGTTAAAGCTAATTTAATGTTTTCAAATTCCGAAAGTTTTTCATTTTCATTTTTACTAGCGGTCAAGTCCGATTTTAATTGTTGTATGGTGGAATCACGTTGATCCAATTCAGATTTAAGATGGTTGATTTCATGCTTACTAACTTCCGAAGCTACACGAGATTTTTCAGTTTCAGATTCAACCGATTGCTGAGTTTGTTCTTGGGCATCTTTTTTAACCTTTTCAAATTCTTGTTTACAAACCGAAAGTTCCTTGGTAAAATTTTCCACCAATGATTTTTGATCTTGAAGTTCAACCTTAACCTTTTCAAATTCAAGATTTTCACTCTTTGAAATATCAGATAATTTACCGATTTCTTGTTTGGAGATATTTAAGTCTGATTCAAGTTGTTGAATTTTTTCATCTTTTTGTTTTAATTCATCTCGTAATTGTTGGTCAAGTTCGGAGGTTTGCACGTCACGTGATTTCGCAGGATGATCACTCTTTAATTTTTCAATTTCTTTTATTAAATCTTGGTTACGAGTTTCAACTTTGGACTTTTCTAATTTAGTTTTCTCCAATTCTTCTCTTAAATCTCTTAAATCTTTGACCGATTTACCTAACTTTTCATCAAACGTTTCTGGATGTTCTTCATCCACAACGATACTATTTCGAGAATTCTTCTTGCTGCTATTGATAAAACTATTTCTTTTACTATGGCTGGACTCCTTCTCTTTTGTATTTGTATTATCATCCATGACGACGCTGTTTCGGTCTTTTTTATTACGAAAACTTACTACTTTTGATAAAAGGCTTTTTCCGCTTCCCCCGTTACCATTTTCCGTTTGAGCTCCATTGGTAGAATTATTAGCCGAGCTTTTACCCAATGGTTTCATTTTTTATTTTTTATTTTTTATCAAATACCTAAAAAAAAAAAAGGTGGAGTACGTGGTTTTAACGTGTTTAGGTTAAAGTGTCAAGTTCGTCTTTTTTTTTTTTCGTTCCCTTTTTCTTCTTTCCTTTCAAAAGAAAGAGAAAAATTTAAGAAAGGATAAAAGTTTTAAAAGAAACTTTGGTCCCTTGGAAATTTTTGTTTTGGTGGTTTTATTTGGTTTATGTTTATTTTTTTTTTTCTTTTTTCCAGTTCAAGGAAAAAAAAATAAAGGTTAACTATATATATATATATAATAATTTTCTGAAAAAATATCTTTTTTTTTTTATTATTATTGTGTGGCTATGTATTTATACAATTATTTTGATTTATTATATGATTTCGGCGGAAAAAATTTTAATAAAAAGGGACGATGATTAGCTATATATTTATCAAACCAAAAGAAGAAAATATATTGTTTTAAATTATGTGGGGAGGGAAATATATATATTTGAAAGCCTATTTTTCATTTACAAGTAATGTAAACATAACATAAAAAAAAAGTTGGTATTGTAAGTACCAAATGGATAAATTTATTAAGATATAGTGCGATATATTGGGAACCAACTATCTATTGATTCATTTGGCACAACATAAATAAGAAATGTTACATCGACTTCTCGTGTTACAAACATATTCGGCCATTGATTTTGCTTGAACATCATTCAGATTGTATGAGGAGGTGCCCGTTAGCCCAATATATATTATAGAAATACTTTATATGTCATTATAGAAATTATAACCGGGTAAAAAACGAGGGATTTTTATTTTTATTTTTTTTTTATTTGCCCAGTTAATAGAATTTGTTCTTTTTGCAAGATGCGAAGATTTCAATTGATCAAATAATTCTGATAGTATGTGAAATGTAACTATGAAACATCAGAAAAAAAAAAAGGTCATAATAATGAGAAATATTTATCACCGAGATGTTGCCAAGTGAAGTGGATTTACAATACATTAAAAAATAAAAATAAAAAATAAAAAAATAAGACCACATAAACAATAGATAATAAAACAATAAACAAGGAATAAACTAGTTTATCCTGAAACCTTGTCTAGACATGGTATTTAATCAAAGCATCACATATTTCTGATACACTTAATCATTACCTTAAACCCACTCTGGTCATTATACAACTTTGCCACGTTTTATCCTATAAATAAAAATATATTTTTTTTCCTTCACCTAATTTCATTCCAAGTATAATTACTAACAAGTATAGTTAATTAAAATGAATTTGTTCAAAAGAAGTGGTCGCACAAAACTAATCCTATATTTAATCCATCTAAAAAAGAAATATCTATTTTCATATGACTGATTAGATGCAAGATACGTGTAAGATTTTGTTTGCTCCCGGACCTCATTTTGTCATGACTTGATAATTATTGAAAAGGATCGCGGGAGTAGGGTGTGTGCGTTTTTTTTTTTTTTTTTTTTCATCGTTTCAAAAAAAAAAGTCAAACCTGTGCTACCCGTCAAAGAAATCTTTCAAATCTTCTGCGGTTTGTAGATTATATCTCAATTGAACTCGGTAGGCAGGGTTAAACGTATGTATAGATTATGTATGGTGATAACATTTCCTAGGACAATGACTAATGTAAACCAATGTAACTAATGTATTATCATTGATTTTAGTAAATTTTTTATCGGATACATCTTCCGTTATTATGTTAATTTAAAATTGAAAGAAAGAAAGAAAAACGCCAGGACAGAACAGCCCTGTGATGGAACTTTCATGTTGGATTGACACTATGCATCTCAAACATGCACGATGCGTGCGTTTAAGCATATTTCCTAAACATAATAATGTTAGAATTCGATTGTTACATCAAATGGTTTTATTGTAAAAAAAAAAGAGGTTGCTTTTTTTTAAAAAAAAAAATTAAATAATATTATTCTTAATCATAATAATAAATAATAATAAAAAAACGTGTCGATTGTGTACACAACCTTTTCAACTTAATTTGCGAGAAAAATAAACTATTGAAGGAATTAATCTTATTTAAAACCCATCCATAGGGTATGAATTTCCTTTTTTAGGACAATTGTACGATCGAACGTAAATCTGCCGTCGGAAGAATTGGCGAATTCTAAACTGTTCCATTATATTATATATATAGGGTATCCAAAAATGATTGTTACCAAGAAAAGAAAGTAACCCAAGGTTAGAATTAAAAGGAGAACAATCATTTTTATGATAATAACGATAAGACAAAAACCAGATCAGTAAAGCTTGCTTTTTTCATATCAACAATAATATCAAAATTGGTATAGTCATGAAGCTTTTACAATGATCTAACCTTCTTTAAGACTTGTTATGCAAGCCACATTATACTATTTTGAAAATGAAAGGTTTGGGTTTCACTTTCACTTGACAATATTATCATGTCTTCTTGATGTCTCTTTTGACTCGAATTGTGGAAAGAGGTCTGATCTCCCTTAAATCTTTATTATTGTATAAAAAAAATTTCAATGAATCTTTCCTCCATGTGTCAAAGAAAGAAAAGTATTTACCTTTTTTGAAATTTGTTATGGATATTATCTAAAAGGGTGTTAATGTAATCTAAACATCATCCCCCTTTTTTTTTTGGGTGAATAAAAATCATCATCATTCATTATTATTTTTTTTTTCCTCAAGGGATCCGAGTTTGTGCAATCTTATTAAGCAAGTCTACCCATTATTATTGTTCGTAATAAAAAAGAAAACCCGCAACCTTATTTAATTTATATATGGTTCCTTCCGGTTCCATTTGTTGTTTCCCGTTCAAGGTTCTGTTAAATAATATAAAGTTATTTTTTACTTAATTGTAAAGTTACACACCACGAATTTTCCCGTGGCTAACCAACAAATTTTTTTTTTTAAAGTGAAACAAATTCCTCATATTACTTGTTTTGTACATTGTTACATTTAATTTATTTCGTACATTTGTTTGTTTCTATTTTTGTTCAATTCCTTTTTTTATACATGATTTACCACATTTATTATTGTCACGTGTCTAACTACTTTTCACCATAGCAAAATCGGTTATAATAATAATAAAATAAATAATTTAACATTAATCATTGTTTAAGTGGATCGTGTGTGAAAGCGCCACTACATTTGGCCATCGTCTGGCTAGCCCGTGAAATACTGTCAGTCATATAATAGTCTTGAATGATAGGTTTGAATATCGCTCCTGAAGACTTTGGGGATTTCTTCACTAATCGTGCAAGCCCTAATTCGGAATTACCAACTTTCTCAACTACATCATATCGTGTAAGATGCGGTGCAATATCACCCATACGATCACGAATAGAGTGTAGATCATCATATGGTAATGTAACGCCTGCTAGTTCTGACAACGCTCGAATGATCTAACCAATAAAAAAAAATATATATAATTTTAGGTTTCAAAATAAATAGAGAAAAAGGTGGGGAAAAAAAGGCACAATGCTACCTTCCAATCCTCACGTGCAGCTCCTGGAGGAGGAACTGCTGCGCGTGTCAATTGCGATCGACCTTCGGTGTTTACATATGTCACACTCTTTTCTGTATAAGCGGCTCCGGGGAGGATTACGTCAGCATAATATGCACCAGTATCACCATGATGACCCTGATAAACCACAAATGCATCCTTTGGAATATCTTGAGGGACGATTTCATCCGCACCCAATAAATAGATGAATCTAGGTGTAATATTTGAAGTTTCTGGTGATGGAATAAACCCTATATCATAAGCTGCAGCCCGACTTGCAGACTATCAATGATAAATGATGATAATAATAGTAATAATAACAAAAATAATAAATACTTATATATAAAGATATTGAAATAGCTAACAATAAATATGCAATAAACAAATGATATACTGACTATTTGTAACACGTTGTATCCATTCCAATCACCCTGGAAGAAGGAGTTCTTATATTTGTTCGTTATTTTCGCTATAGTAGAAAATACGTATTCGGAATCAGGATTACCTAATACACCGCTACCAACTATAATCAATGGTCTCTTAGCTTCAGCAATCCTTTTAGCAAACGGATGATTCTCATTTAATATACTTTCAAGTGCTTCACTATTATCGCCAATATGATCATAATCATAAGAAGTATTGGCGGCGAATCCTATTAATCCAACATCTAGTCCATTATGAAGATAGCTCTTAAAAATCCTAGTGTTAAGTATAGGACCTTCATGACGTGGATTGGTACCTACTAATAACACTACATCGGCTTTTTCAATGCCCGCTATCTTGCTGTTCAGAAGATAATTTGACCTAATATCAGCACCATGAGCGGGTACCTGAGATCCATTAGTCGTATCTATGGCAAAATTATCTGAACCAATGCGATTAAACAGATCTTTAAGGGCAACCAAACTCTCTGTATCCGCAAGCTGTCCAGCGATTGCTTTGGTTTCAGAACCTTTAACCTTATGAATTTCATTGGCTACACGTGTCAAGGCTTGTTCCCATGAAACAGCTATAAACTTATCGTCTTGACGAATCAATGGTGTAGTGAGTCTTTGCCTTTTAAGTCCATCAAAAGCAAACCTTGTTTTATCAGAAATCCATTCTTCATTCACTTGATCATTTATTTTAGGCAAGATTCTCATAACCTCCACTCCCCTTGAATCTACTCTAATGTTACTACCGATAGCGTCCAAAACATCAATTGATTCTGTCCTTCTGAGTTCCCATGGACGATATGAGAAGGCATACGGTTTAGCGGTTAAAGCACCGACAGGGCATAAATCAATGACATTACCAGACATTTCTGAATTTAATGTACGTTCAATATATGTACTAATCTGCATATCACTGCCTCTACCACTTGTACCCAATTCAGGAACTCCAGCAACTTCATTAGCGAATCTAACACAACGTGTACAATGAATACATCTTGTCATGCTCGTTTTAACTAAAGGTCCAAAATCTTTATCTTCAACTGCACGTTTTCCAGTAACTTCATGAAATCTACCTCGGTCACTACCATAACGTACGGCTTGATCTTGTAAATCGCATTCACCACCTTGATCACAAATTGGACAATCTAAAGGATGATTAGATAATAAAAATTCCATAACACCTTCACGAGCCTTTTTCACAAGTGGTGTTTCAGTTTTAATTTTCATTCCGGGCATAACAGGCATTGCGCAAGAGGCGATAGGTTTTGGTGATTTTTCCAATTCAACAAGACACATTCGGCAATTACCAGCAACGGATAACCGCTAATTTTTGATCCAAATTCAAAGTTGAATCTATTATTATTATTGAAGTCATTTAACAGTATGATAACTTTGAATAGTTCAACCGACCTCGTGATAGCAAAAGCGAGGTATTGCATAGCCAGCTTTTTCACATGCTTGAATTACAGCACTTCCATGTTCTATCGTAATGGGATTTCCATCCACAAATACTTCGACATCTTGTTTTCTCGGTGCGCTTAAACTGAAAGCACGAAATCCTTAAAGTTTCGGTTAATAAATATATTACTCACAAAATACGTAAAAAAAATTATTAATAATAATTTAAATTGTACCTTTGCTTCTTTGTATGAAGGAACCGATCCTTCTTGAATTGGAAAGAATTTTCGACATCAATTAATACTATTATATAGATATTGAACAATCGCACAAGTATATACTATTGAACTCAAAAAACCTATGCTATTTCAGAGGTATTCAATATCTGAGTAAAAAGATACTCTTAAATTAAAAGTATGTTATATTTGAGTTCTAAAAAGTTGAAATTTACAAATATTTGAAAATTTTCAAAAAGGTAATTTTATTGGACCGATTACCGATCACATGATGAAAGTGATATCGGTAGATAAAAAAAAAAGATCTAACCACTTGTCACATAAAGTAACGGAAAGCATCGACTCAATTTTTGAGTGGCAGACGTATTGTGTAACAAAAGCGCAAAGTATATACGTGCCATTAGGACCGGGAAAACTCTGATGAATTTTACCGCAATATTATAATTCGAAAGTACAGAGAGTCTCCAAAAGTTTACACACACTTTTTAATATTTTTTAATGTCAATTTTCTTAATATTTAGCAATTCAAATTAAATCAAACTTTTATATAATAGATAAATAATTTAATATATTATTTATATTATTAATAGAATCTGATTCTATAACATAAAAATATGAGATAATTTGAATCACGGATGCTATTTCTCATCTTTAAGCTGATTTATATACATCAATTGATTGAGAAACTAGGAAAGATGGTGAATAGATTGAAAAGATCTTTACTTGTGAATGGAGAATAAGAATTGTTAGATAAGCTCATTGATTTGTCAAGGTTCTTGAGAAATCAAATATATTATATAAATTATAAAAAATTATTAAAAAGAATTTATATGTTATGTTTATATTGATAATCTCAACAATTAGTACTTCAAATTAGCTCAAATTTTAGTCTGAAGCGAAGCATAAGATTATATAAGTTAGAATACTTAGTATCCCAATTTTTACTCGCTCAAAAATTGAGTTGATATGTGATTGGTTACTTTTTGTTATACAAGCTTCAAACTTAGCAACAATTCCCATTCCTAATATATATTATAGAATTAGATTATATTTACAGTTTTAACCAAAAGTAATGGTGATTATTATTTTTTACTTATCAAAATTTTTTCTAATTAACCTCAAAAAAAGTTTTTTTTTAAATAAAAACCAATAATTATAACTACAACTTTTTATTATTAAATTAATATTTCATTTGTCTTTTATCTGCATCAATTGATACTTTAGTTCATTTTAACATATTATGATGCAGTTAACTATAAAAGAATTGTTGAGATCTTTCTATTTCCTTTTAATTATAATAAAAAAAAATTTCATTTGAACTTTTTTTTCTACACTACCATTTTCTTGATATTTTTTTAATATTATTCTTTAAAATAGCCTAAAAATTTTTAATTAGATCAGATTAAGGTCTAAAATATATTACGGTTAAGAAATAACAAAATGCAAAAGATAAATTTTCAAGTTTTTTTTAGATGTTGTATAATAACAAGAAATAAATTAATTTACCAATTCATTTTGACTTTGTTTATTCAATTGGATCTAATAAATAATGTGATAAATCAGATTAATAGAGATATTATAATTAAAAAAATAAATTAATTTACCAATTCATTTTGATTTTGTTTATTTAATTTATAATATCCCATTACCCAATTGGACCTAATAAATAATGAGATAAATAGATTAATAGAGATATTATCATTAAAAAATTAAGTATCATCCCCACCACCATTATTTTTAAAGGGTATTATATAATATATTAAAATTTGATCCAATTTTAATTACTAGATTTTAAGATATTTAACAATTACAATTATATATATAAACTTTTAAGAACTTTTTGTAATTTAAAATATACAATATAACAGTAGCATATATTAATATAAATTTACCTTAAGTTTTTAATTTGTAATATTGTAATATACAGGAAAATATTCTTTAATTTTTTTAATTATGTTAATATCTTTCTATTAGAAAATAAAGCTCTTAAACTATTTTAGATTAAGAAAATATAAGATAATCTTTATGATCTTTATTCTCTTAAGAAGGAAAATTTTGTATAAATAGCTTGATAAAATCACAAATTATTAAAAAACTTTCAAATGTGAATTATTACATTAGAAAATTAAAAAATAGTAGTTTATCATACTAATACAAGCTAAAATTTAATATGATAAACATGATAATAATCTATATCATTATTTATACATTAATTTGTTTAACATTATTTAACAGTTTGTTGATCCTTTATTTTATATATTGTTTAATTTAATATTATTTAACATATTATTTTAACTTGTAAATTTTATATATAATATTTTTTTTTTTGTTTTTATATATAAAATTTTGTAAGTTATTTTATTATAATATCAAATCTATTCAATTTTTTATTTTTATAGAAATTATATTTTAAAAAACAAATGAATTTATAAAATATTCATTAGCTTTTAAAACACAAAATAACATGAACTGGCTCAGCAATAAAATCAACTGATATGATTATAAATATCTGAATAGCTTTTATAAGTGAATAATTATACTTGAATAATCAATATGTATTTTATACAGAGGTTATCAAAAGTTTCTGAACACTAAGTTTGACATTGTATATCTCAAGATGCACCAATTAGAATTAGTTCAAATTTTCATATATTATTGATACAATTTCAATCTATAATATATTAAAATTCATTTAATTTGAATCGATAAAAGCTGAAATATGTATGTAAACGTAAATGCATAAATATTTTTGATTTTAGATTTTAGTTAAAGTTTTTGAAATATATTTTCTAAATATCTAATGATTCAAATTAAATAAAATTTAAATATATAATAAATCAATAGATTATTTATAAAATATTAAAATTTGAGCTGATTTGGATTTCTTATTTTTGAGATAATTAATATACAGATGGTCTTCAAAAGTTTATGCATATTTTTTTCATACGAATTTTCTCAAAATTTTATTAAGCAATTTAGCAATTTATAAATAATAAATAATGTTTTCTGACTATTAAAATACGAATGCTATTAAGGGTTTAATACTTGGTCAGACCACCATTTGCATTAATTACCACCTGAATTCATCAAGACATACTTTCGACTAAATTTTCAATTTTTTCAGAGGTAATTGATTTTCAAGCCTTTTGTATCTGTTATTCAAGTGAGAAAAGGTTAGTGGGCTTTGCTTTTTAGCTTCAAAGGTTTTTTAATTTCATTTCATAAATTTTTGATCAGGTTAAGATCGGGGCTTTGGGCAGGCTATTTAAGGGTTTGAATATTTTTTTTTGTATGAAATTCTGCAGCAATTTTGCTTCAGTGACAAGAAGCATTATCCTTTTGAAAAACATCATTCCCATTTGAAAAAAAATGCTTCATAGTAGGGATAACATGCTTGTGCAAAGTTTTAATATGCACTGAACCAGTTATAGAACTAACTAAAGAGACAATTGGCCCTAATCTTTGTGCAGAAAAGAATCCTCAGAACATCCGACTTGGACTGTGTTTCACTGTCACTGAAACACAAGCAGGTAACCATTTCTCAGATAGTTTTCGCCATATCTTGCTGGTATGTGATTGCTAAAACTGGAAAAAGGTTTGATTTGTCACTCCAAAGAACCTTTTTACAGTCTTGCACAGTCCAATTTGTATGCTCTTGTGCCTATACAAGTCTTTGCATCATGTTTTCAGGTGAAATGAATGGTTTTCGCTGAGCTGCATAATTGTTTAATCAAGCAAAATGAAGTGTTTGACGGATGATAGGGGTAGAAGCATCCTGCACTGACTTCTTTTTCCAAAGGGCTTGCACTTCACAGATACATTTGTGGTAATTGTTTTTTTTCATAACCAATTATTTAAGTTAGTTACAATTTGGAATTATGAAAAGACGCGGTTACCCAAAATGTGGCTTTATATCAGTAGACCTAGTGGCTTTATACCTTTTTATACAAGTTGAAATTGCAGAGGGCTCACATTCTACAGTTCATGCAATTTTTCTGCATGAATGACCAAGTCGATGTTCATAAAGAATAGCGCCTTTTTGGAATTCTGTAAGCTCTTTTCCTTTACCCATTTTTTTAAGGTAAGGTTAAAAAAATTTTTTTTTGATTAATTTTGTTTTTTTTTAATTAGTGTGGGAAAATTCACACGGTCGTCTCAAATTATGAGTGCATAAACAAATTGTGCGTAGTTTACGATATTTGCGAGATTTATGAGGTTTATGATGTTTATGACATTTGCAATGTTTGCGATAAGTTTAGATGAAAATGGTGGCCTGATCAAATAATAAACAGCTTAATACAAAATTTAATTTATTATTTATTAAAATTTTATTTAATTTGAATTATTAGATATTTAAAAAATATATTTAAAATCTTTAACTAAAATTTACAATTAAAATTATTTATATATTGTTATATCTC
>CAMKVN010001829.1:0-16211 GCA_946474995.1 Funneliformis geosporum
TAAAACATACAGAATTTTGATATAGAATCATTAATTACGTATACAAACCTTATAAAAAACATATCATTTCCTTATTTTGATTACTTATAGGGCTACTTAACTTGGAAAATTATTCAAGAATCCTTTCTCAATTAGCAAATGCTGAATGAAAGGTAAAAGGTCACATATATATAACACTTCGATAAAATATATACCTTGCTCCTTGCAGATATCCTACTTCTTCTGATTGTGTATCTTTTATGAATTTAGATTTTCACTTCTTCAGTAATAAAAACTATTGTGATGATAGTATTAAGGATCCTAGTATTCGAATGCTAGTTGTAGTTTCTCATTATATCTATCAAGTTGCATTCCATTCAAAAAATTCGACCTACATAATGGAAATTTCTTGCCTAGCAAATCTTCAAAAATATAACATACATTTTTTCACTAGTATGATGGCATAAAGGACACTATTCAAATTTTTTCATAATATACTTTAGTGGATACTTCCACTGGTATGCACCATTCTCACAAGACCAAAGATATACATTATGACCATTTATTTGCCTAGACTTTCCTAGACATTGTCTATCACGCTTTTTAGCATATTTCAAAGCCTGAACTATCTCATTATTAGTAATATAGGTAACATGTACAGATAATATGCTTTGGGGTGGATACCCAACTTTTTCTGGGTCGGTTATTAGCATGAATTCTTCTTTAACAAACCCCTGCTTTGATGTAAATTCATCACCTTTAAGATAATTTAATATTGGCTCATTCTTTACGACAATAACTTTTTGAATTTTATGAATAGAAGGTGAGAAAGTGGGATCTGTAATCCTCTTCTGATTCTCCATTTCACCCTCCTATTCCGCATTGACAAGTAGGTAGCGGACAGTATCTTCTTTCTTTAATACTATTTCATCTTTCCAATTGAGCCCTTATATTTTGTAGAAGGTCTAGATTCAACTCATTCTAATGCAATAGCTTTCACAGGCTCAAGTCCCAATTTTCTGATCCTGATTCTTGAATAAGACGTGTGGGATAGTTATTCAGATAATCAATAGCTTCCGGTAAATACCTAACCCATGCTCTTATTAATCTAAGATCAGAAGATATAGACTCGATAGCATACTGGATCTTATATAGAATTTTTGAGAGTGTCTGATTGAAACGCTTCACAAAAGTAACTCTTCTATAACTATATAGACCAATTATTCAAATTATTACATTATGCTCTTGCATCAATGAGAAGTTTCACCCATCTATTCTCACCTGTTATCTGTTTGAAGTAATTTAGGATATATAAGAGGATTATTTCGATTACTATATATTCTTCTAAATGCTTTAGTAACTTTAGAACTTTTTTTCGATCTAAGAGAAACTGAGGTCTTATATCTGGAGACGCAGTCTATAATGTTAAGTACTGCTTTATATTTTTTATCTCTATAGTAATCGTAAGCAAGAAATAGTATATTGCACTGGTGTATACAATTGGGACGTGTTATTCGCCATAGCTGACTTTAGGGATATATTTTGGAGAGATTTTATTTGTTTGGTATAATTCTTAATTTTCTAAAAAATCTTTGCATTCATTTAGGCAGAATTGATACCCTTCTTTTTTACATGTATTTCTTAGGGATTTAGGGTTAGAAAAATATACAATAAGTCGATAATATATCTCTCATAAAATAAGATTCTGTTCTATACTATGAGCCTCATCAGGATCTATTTGGATTATAGGAACCCTTACTTCTTTACTTATCCTTTTCTCATCTCTCAAAAAGATAGAACTATCTATAAAAAAAGAAGAATGAACAGCGCTAATGTCTGAAAATGGAATATATAAGAGTCAGATACAATTTTTATAATGTAATTTATATCATAGTGAGCTAGAGATATCTTGATTATATAAAACAAAAAAATCTCAGAGTGTCGATATCTGATTTTAAAAGCCAGATAATAGTATTAGAGATAAAAATCCATAATTTGGAAAAGATTGCAGAGTGTAGATTGCTATTTATAACTTTTCGAGAAGATCAGATATCAGAAAAATTATCTAAGCTTCATGAAGAGATATTTTGGCTAAAAAATAGGATTAATAATCTTATCATGGCCTTATTGAGTAATATACCTGATTCTAGAGGGACCCCTTCAATATCATTAACAAGAGATTCTTCATCGTCCTCATCGTTTTCATCATTCTCAAGGCAATCAGATTATAATTAACCTTTATCGAGCAATATAGCTTCTAGCTCATCAGGTGCATCGGAAATATAAGACTATATATATGGAATAGATAAATGCGGAAAAATTAATTATCATGCTACTATCTGGGTAAACCATTTAAAATGAGTAAAGCGTACTGCTGATAATGAAATAAATTTACGCAGAGTTCAGAATTGGTTAAAAATCTTGAAGACAATCTTTTACAAGCTGAAAGACAAATAGCTAAGTATGATAGAGAATTATAAGATATTCAGAATGCTTTGAAAGATGCAGAAACCCTAAATAGGGTATTACAAGAAGATCTTGCTAGAATAACAGAAAAGTCTCATTCACTTTCTAGAGACTTCTCTAGTGAGAGAGTTTCTATTGGAACATTACAAGAAGAATTCTATTGATTTATTAGGCATCATTGCAATTTGAGTGAGTAATTTGATGATGATTTATCAGCTAATATTCCATCTTTAATACTGCTTTCACTAGAACTAGAAGAAAATTTATCTCCCTAAAAGGTTCGCCGATTATTAGAAAAAGAGCATGAGAAAACTTTAAAGGCTATAGGTCTTGCTAATACTGTGAAAAAAAAGGTTCAAGAATTGACACAAGTTATATATGACGAAAGTCCTTTTCCTTCTCCTTAAATGTCAAGTTCTTATTTAGAATTTAATGATGAAATTTTAGGTGATTTAGAATATATTACAGATGGGAAGGAAGATTTTATGCCAGATTTCCCATTCTATGATAATGATATAGAAGCTATTAATGATTGGCTAGAAGAGGAGAAAGCTAGATTACTTCAAGAAAATACTTATCTTATTTTTATTTTCCGATTTTAGATCTGCAAGACTAGGACAGCACAAGATTTATGAGTTGATATAAGGAGAAATAATCAACAACTGAAAGCTCAACTGCATAAATGTTAAGATGATAGGGGTACTAAAATATAATTGAGATCAGCTTTTTAATAGATATGAAAAGTGGAAAAATAAGACACATGAAGAATGTCAAATAATATTTAATTTACAAGGAGAAATTTTAGCATTACAGAATAATCCATTAAATATATCAGGAATGGTAGGATACAGACCCAAATATTTTATGGTCATCTTAGAGAGGATCCAGATGATTGACTTAGGGACATACAAAGATATATAATAGCTAGTTAAATAAATGTTATGCCTGATACAGGTCAGGCTGTCGGAAGAGAAGAGGCATTTGGGTTAGTAGTATCATGTCTTGCAGATGATGCATATAATTGGTATTTAACTCACGTCAGAAGTAAAAATTGGAGATGTAATAATTCTCAGACAACTTGGGAGTAGCTACTTTAACTGCTATACGAGCATAGGTATTAGAAATAATGGTAATCAGATTGGTGATTTGAATACTGCTAGAGAATTCCAAGGTAAGGCAATCACCGAAATTGGTAGAATTGGAGCAGAAATCGCAATAGGTGCTGATATTATTCTGGATGAAATATGGGATGAAGACTGATCTATAGTGGTGAACCTGTAGATAATTCACCAGTAACGCCTAATGCCAAAAGTGGTCTTCCTGCTGTTACTATTGCTTCTAGTATTAAGCTTAGTCAACTTTTATACCTGTTTAGAACCGCTTATATAATAGTTGAACACTTAAAACACATAGCAGTTTTTGGTTAACTCATGCAATGCGATATGTCAGTTAAGCAATTCTTCACTAAAATTAAAAAGATTGGTAAAGTAGCTAAAATGACTCCTAAACAGCAAAGAGAGCAATTTATTTGTGGTCTGTCTTCGATGAATCAATATAATCTTTGAATGATGGTCAAATTTCATGATACACAGGATAATATTACACAAGCTCTAGCTGAAGCAAAAAATTATACATTATCTCAAAAGAGCGTACTGTCTTCTTTTCCAATTTTTCTGACGGCCAATTCATATGTAGATATTAACAGATTAGTGATAACTAAAAATGAAATTGAGAGCTTAGTAAAAAATACAATGGCATCCTTAGAACCTCAACAGCCTTAATAAGTAACTTAAACACAATTCCAACTACAACCTGCGGAAACGTATAAAAATTTACAAGATAAGAATATAGGCAAATTTTTATTATGGATTACAGGAGAGACCCCAGAATTTGTTCCTGTTCCTAATCCTACTTTACCACCAAAGCCAAATAAAAAGGTTGAGATTGATTCTGACGATAAACTTTCTGAGCTCACAAAAAGGCAATTAAAGTTGCATATGGCTAAGGCCGTTAAAAAGGCTGTAAAAACACAACATAAATGTTCTATCTGTGATAAGACTGTGCATAATTCTCGCAAATGCTTTTGAAAGAAGAAAAAGAAAAACAAGAAGACTAAAAAAGGTAAGATTAATCTCACTTTAGATCTAAACTCAGATTTAAATTCGGATTCTTTCTCTGATATCTCATCCAATGATAGTTCTGATTCTGATTCAAGTTTTTCCGATTCTTCTGATTCTAAAGGTGAGCTTAATGTTAATATGACTAAAATAAAAAAAAAGTAAAGTGAAAGTCTAGCTCCAAGAAATCATCCTCTAAAAAACAGTCTAAGAAAAAACATAAGTCACATAAATCTGTTAAACAAGCTGAGAAGACAAATATTGAGAAGCCTATAATTAGCTCTGATAAGGCTAAACAAAGCAAACAAAGCACTTTAGAGGATACAGTTCGCAAGATATTCAAAGTGAATTTAAATTAATTTTCCCACACTTTTTACCTAAGCTGATGTGTTAAAACAAGCACTTTCTATTCAGAAGCAAAATGATGAGATTCTAATTACCAAAGATATATTGCCAGATCTAGAGGAGGATGAATATTTAGATGATCTAATGGAGATTGATTTTGTTCAGAAAAAGGAGCTAAAAATAAGTGTTACAACTGTAAAGTGTAAAATCAAATGTTTGAAGATCCCTGCTATAACTCTTGATTTTGAAGCATAACCTCCTATCATAACAGAAAATATTTTTGAGCATGTGGGAGCTAAAATTGATAAATCTGAAACATATGATCTCAGTGGTATTACTACAGTTTTGATTGAATCTGTTGGAATTGTTCATTATTTGTCTATTACTCTAGCCTCAAGTTGTATTATCTATAAAGATTTTATTGTTGTGAGATATCACAAGCCTACGCTAATATTTTCCAATCAACTTTTAAAAAAATACAAATATGCAATAGATTGGAATACTAACGAGCTAAAGATTCCACTTAATGGAAAGGATTATATCTTCTCAGTCACTATGCATAAGGTCAAGAACAAGCTTGAGATAAATTGTGCAAACATTACTCCTGATTGTGATGATTCCTCAACTTCAGATAGAATTTTGCAAGACTTGCAGAACTTAAGTGAGAACAATAATGTATTAAAAAAAGTAAGTTATAAGGAGCTTAAAAAAAACTTATATACTGTTCTCAAGTCTAAAGCAGAACTCAATGATTTATGTGAAAGATTACAGATGGTTTACTCCAGCAAATAGTAAAAATAATTAGATAATAGCTAGAAAGTGAGATATATCTGCTTTATTTTTTTCATCTCTCTTAGCTTCATTATGATAAAATGCATGTAATTCTTCACCTTTTAAGCCTCCAGAGTTTTCCAAGGTAGGCTTAATCTGAATAACAAGTGACTCAGAGATGCGAACAGACTTAGACTTGGTTTTCTTTCCTCCGATCTTTTTTACCTGACTCCTAGAAATAATACTGCATTCGACTGAAATCTCTTTTAATATATTATCCTGAGGTGGTGAAGTAATATTAGAATTGCTTAAACTCTGATTTTTGGCTCACATTGTTGAAAATGACCAGGTTGCCTTATTGTACATTTATGCTAAATCTCATAAATTTGTCGAGTAGAAATATAATATTTTTTTATCATAACTGTTACAGCATTTTTGATTTTTTCACGAGAATTACGAATTTCCTCAAGAACTTCAGGTAATAAATAGGTGGCACCTGCACAATAATATTCTTTAGATAAATAATCCATTTATCAGTAATTATAAAATAAAAAATAATCGGTATAAACCGAAATTTATTAATCATTATCCAAACATTATAATCAATATTTATTAATAATTTCTAAAAAAGACTGGACCTTATTAAAACTTTTTAAAAAATATTAATATATGAAATTTTTTGAAAAATATCAGTAAGGTAATCTAGCATATAAGTTATATGCTCTTGATTTCTTTATTCTGATTAATATTTTGATCACTAAACTGAATATTTTTAGTGAAGAATTAGTAGGATACTCTTGTTCTCACTACCTGGGATTCTATAAATACATGTTCTCAATATCTTATATTTTTTAGTTAAAACTGATAATATATCCTTGTATTCCTACCATCTATAATTTCACGGATTTCTTCAGGTGAAAGAGGAGATGCATTAGACCTTAAATAGTTAGGCATAATCTTTTTATTTGTAATACTTAGCTATAAGGCCTTCGCATAATCAATTTTTATATAAATAGTAATTAGGTTATATTGGCTAATATACCTTGAGAAATATCAATAATAATGGTCGTCGGCTTGGTAATGCATATGAGCAAGAGCTCAAAGAAAAATTATATTCCGCTCTTAAATCTAAAGTAGAAATTAGTGATCTTAGCGAAAAGTTGTTAGATAAGTATTCAGGCGAAAAAAGGAGTTTCAGTGATTTCATGCTGATATTGGAAATAAGGTTAGCCAGCTAAATGATGCAAATACTAAGCTTATATCTCAAATTACTTATGAACGCATGTCTCGTACTGAGCTTGAAGCCAAATTTTTTGCTGAAATTAAATTGCTCAAATCTAATATTAAAATACTAAAGAGAAAGGTAACTTTAGCGTAGAAAGCTTTGTCAGCTGACAAAGTCAAGATACTTTCTTTTGAAGCTAAGGTAGTTGAATTAGAAGGTAAGTTGCTAGATCTGAAATTAGAACATGATTTGCATATAGTTCTAGGACTACTAGAGAAGCTAACCCAAATAAATTCATCTGCAATAGAATCCCTCAGACTCGAACTGGAGTGAGCAAATGAGGATCTTAATTCAAAAAACATGAAATAGAATGTATGGAAAAGGGGATAGAATCATCAAATAACATATACAATCAGACGATAGATTCTTTATTTTTAACGCGGTCAAATTTACTCAAGAAAAATGCTTATCTTCAAGAATTACTATCAAAGAAAGAGCCGAGAGACACTTCACATAATGAAGTAAATACTCCACCCCGCTTATGAATAATTCGTCACAACCTTCTGCTCTTAATTCTCCTATATTTCAGACAATTTCTGTGGGTGATACAGAAGTGGTATCTTTACCAGTAACTGCTCCTATCGTCACGATAATATATACCATACTTACTTTACTACTTCTTGCAATTATATAGATCATTGGGAAAAAAATATGGATTCATGAGTGATAAGCTGAAAAAAAAAGTAATATTCCTTCTAACCAGAACTATTTTTTATTATTTTCGGGTATTTCTGAGGTTGGGCTATATATATCAGGAGCCGGAAGATCGAATATAAGAATTGAAGTTAGCTGGTATTATTGTATAAGAAAAAATATATAAATAATATTGTAAGTTTCTTAGCTGAAATTGCCACATTTCCTAAAAGTACTTAGAAAGTTTATTGTAAAGTTTTTATATATTTTTTAAGTTGTCTTATGGCCTCGTCTTGAGAGTGTTTGTTGATTTTCTTTTTTCTCACATCTGGATCCTTGATCTGCATTATTTTATGTGATAGAGGTGGTTGATAGCTATCATTCTTATTGATAAAGTGTGCCTACATTGCAACCATAATACTTAAATAATAATTGATATCTATTTCCATGTTTTGCTTTTTTGCTATATTCGATAGATACTCCATATTATCCCCAACTCTATATGGTATTAACCTACCTTTCTCATCATGAAGATAGGGACCCTTCACAATGATATAGCTAAATTGTTCATCAGGATTAGGAATCCTCTCATTTCTCTCTCTTATACGTTTCATAAAGCGATTGTTGCAGAGATTTTCTTTTTTAGGTCTCATATCCCTATCACAATAAATTCATTGAAATTCCATTTCTTGTTTCCTGCTTCTCTAAGAGTATCTTTAATAATTTTGTGAATTGGGCGTGTATTATTTATATCCATAGCCTCTCTCATTATCTTCTCTCAAATGAATTTGAAAAGGTAGGATTTACCTTACTTTACGGTATCTATCCTTTTCATGAAAAGATTTTTGGTTTAAAGTTTACTACATCTTCATGCTCAACTCCAAAATACTTCTTTTACCAGTAAAGCAGACAGGAAATAATACCTCTTCATATGTCATCTTTAAATAAGATGTGCCATTTTTATCCTAAGATAAGCATTACTTGATCGTGCAACTTTCTCATCACATCCATAGTAATTTTGACTATTTCAGTCCAGTACGCTTCTTTGAAAAGTTCTTCTCTGAAGAAGGCTTTATCACATTTCCATAATACCTATCTGGGCAGGTGAGATACAGAGAATCAGTATTCCATATTTTATCCCAAACCCTTTCTTTGTTACGAATTTGGCAACCAGATTAAGGTTGTATTTTTCTGTCATAGTAGTTCCATAAGCTAATTTGTGAAGAAAGATTAGAGATAGTGAGTTTTCTACTTTCCCATAAAAAGTGTTCATATATACCTTTAAAGCTTTATACTTTGAATCCCAATAATCATAATCAAAGCATACAGATGAATATTCTAAATTTAACCTTTCTGGTATCCTTTTATCACTTTATTTAGCTGAACTTATCATCTTCCTAAGATGTTGCTTTTTCTTTCCTAGTGGGGTTTGACGTGCTTTAAATTCCAACCTTTTGTTAAATAAATCATCCAACACGTCCAGTTATAGGCCTTTCTTTTCTGTTTAGTTATCATGATGGATGTACCAAGCTTGGACGATATGATTATTAAACGAAAACTCAATCTTATGCAAGTTATTTCTATTATTTTGCGCAATATCAGCATCCTTTAGATCAAATATAAATTTTTCTGAAAAGTGGTTATATGCCATGATAATATTGGGATATAATGAAGCAAAATCCAATCCCGTTATAGGTCTTTCACTTTCAATCCCTTTTTTAGGTGAAAATATGTATGCACTAGGATATTTCCTTTTTTTTATGTTTTCATGAATCCTTGTATTAATTACCATTTCTTATTTGATAGCACATGCGTCAAGAAGGTTTCATACCTTCATTCCATTTGCACAATAGTATGCACCGAAAAGGGAAACATAAACTATAGAGGCAACTTCTTTATAATCATTTATTATACTTTGGTTCACCAAAACCTCTTGATAGCGCAGTGCATTTATAATACAATAATATGCTACTTCACTATACATGAAGTCGAAATGGATCATTTCAGATATCTGAAATTGTCAAAATGGTCAAAATCATTTTGACCATTGGAGGCTAAAGTTACGAAATAGTCGAAATGACGTCATATCACATGATTTTTTATATTTAGAAAAAACAAAAAACAAAAGATATACGATCTCAGTCAA
This sequence comes from Funneliformis geosporum, assembly GCA_946474995.1. Taxonomy (NCBI): domain Eukaryota; kingdom Fungi; phylum Glomeromycota; class Glomeromycetes; order Glomerales; family Glomeraceae; genus Funneliformis; species Funneliformis geosporum. The sequence goes on from CAMKVN010001829.1 coordinate 9,743, forward strand.
TATCGCTCTAATTCATATGAAACAACTATCATTTGATTCCTCGAAACTAGGAAAATTCAATGAGCTAACATTCATTGATTTTTGGATCATCCAATCATGAGATACTTGCAATTGTATTATCAGCTGAAATTATAAATCAATAAATTCTACTTTAAATAAAAAAGTCTGGATTTTGAAATACAATCGCAAATATCTCGAGATAGGATGATCAAAATCAATGAATGTTAGCTTATTAGATTCATCTAGTCACGAGGAATTGAATGGTAGTTGTTTCATACGAATCAGAGCGATATTGACTGAGATCATATATCTTTTTTTTTGTTTTATCTATATATATAAAAAATCATGTGATATGACGTAATTTCGACTATTTCGACTTTTCATTTCGACTTTTGGGTTTTTATTTTGACTTCATGTATATATTTCACGCATATTTCTTGCAGTTGTTGAGAAGGGACTTTTTTTGTCTCTGAATAGATTTTTCATATATTATCATATGGCATGTCAGCCTTACTATCAAGACCACACTTTTGTAAGAAAAATTTAAGTGAACCTTTCTTTTCAACTTCAGAATGAGGGAAACATTTTTGAGGCACACTCAGACATTAATCAGTACGCAACCTGACAGTTTAAGGAAGCTAGAAGTAAAATCATCTTCTACATTATTTTTGATCTTAATTAGACCACCCATATATTCTTTCTCCTCTGGATCCTCTTCACTTTTCTAGAGAGTCTTAACAGGATACTTTTTCACAAAAGTATTTTCAGATTTCACTCCTATCTTTTCACAATATTTCGATTTTATAATTTCTTCCTTTGTTTCAAACTTTCCTATCATTTGTTCCCACATCCATTTGAGTATGTTAAGGTGATAGGCTCTTTCCATAATAAAATGCCAATTATAGTCTGAATTGTTAAACCCAACTTGGATGTCAAAGGCAAATGCTTTCCAGAAGAAAGCGAATGCTTTTAGCAGATTTTCTTAGTTTTCACATATGATTGTAATGCATTCTGGATCTAGTTCTGTCTCAACATCGACAAGACATATTTGCTTTAGCAGTTTTGGATCATCTTTCAATGCAATATCATGCTGATCATAAAGACATTGTGATTCATATTAAGGATTTTAGCAAATTCACCTAACTCTCGTGATTGGGTCTCGATATCACACGTGAGGATAAGAGTACAATCTCATAAGAGAGCTGAAATGGAAAATCAGTCACTTATTGTTGTAAAATCCTCCAGCGGATAGAAATCTTTTATAGATACATAGAATTTGTGCGGACAAAGCAGGCTGGTCTATTTGCCTTTCTTGTATATATATTTGTTTATTGTAGACCATCCAGAGAGTTGGATTCTGTTTTCTCAAACTACCTATCGGTGGAATGAGTATAAATCATCTGAAGCAGTTTTGAAATTATTTTCTTGGATAGCTTGGATGGCTTTCTTTCTCCTCTCAGTTCTATTCGTATAAATTTGTAAATATGGTTTTTTTTCTGTATAGTATCCGCAGAAAGGGAATGCTTTAATATGTTCTATTTTATATGATTTCATAATGCCAGAGAGAATTTTGCTCACCTTTTCTTTGCATTTATCTGGAGTCTCTCCGTCTGGTACGAGAATGTCAAAGAAAATCTGAATGTACATAAGAGTTACCAGTACCTTTTGGTAGTTAATAAGGTGACCATAAAGACACAATACATAGTAGTATATTCCTTTTATCTTTTCTGTTGACCCTTTATTATTAATGGTCATGAATGGAATTTCTTGGCAACTGGATAGAGCATCGTCAAGGATTGTTATTAATTCTTCATAATTTTCCAGAATTATATCATTTAGTGTTTGGATGTCTGACAAGTTTTTTTTACCGGAATAACAAATCAGTTGGCCTTCCATTTTATTTTTTTTAGTCTCTGGGTGAAAAAGGGTAGGGGCGTCGAGTATCCTGAAAGTTTATATTGTGTCATAATAAAAATTTTTTAGTTATGTTATCTAGTATATTGTTTTAATATAATACTTTAGTAAAAAAGTTTAAAATAAAAATAAATAATTGTAGATATCAAAGTGTTATTTATCTAAGAATAATATCAATGAACAGTAAATTTATTTGCCAGTATCATTCCGATAAAGGGGAGGATTGTAAGCAGGGAAGTAAAAAACCAGAAGAGTGTTATATTTACTGGAAAAGACACTAGTGACCTCTATGCAAACAAGATTGATATGAAAGACCGACGCCTTCTGAATATGGATTTTGTGATTGACATGTAAAAAAGTATTATTTGAATGCATATTATTATCGGAAAAAATTGGATAAGATTTTTCAGAAATGTCAGACCTCAGAGGTAATGAGTCAGGTTCTCGATAAAATGAAAATATCTGATACAATAAAGTGTTGGCCTTAGAAAAATCTGCCTTAGGAAATTTTCAACTTTTAGAGGTAGAAGTGAAATAGCAAATTAACTTTATTAGGATGCTAGAATGGTTTTTTGAATAGTCTGTTCTAGATGGTCTAGAAAAATTTGGACTTCTTTACTTTTTTATTTTTTTATTTTTTATCTATAATCATATTAATATATACCATACACATATTATATATATATATAATACATATTCCATTTATAAAAAAAATTTCGATTTTTATCCTAAGAACTTTATTTTTACTAGAATACCTAAGAAACCTAGAGAAGATAATACAAGAACAAGTTAAATCAAACAAAGAATACTTTCTCCTATAATAAACTCTACCCTAAGAAGTGGTCCAGTAAAAATTTCTGTCCTAGAATACTCAAAAAAAATAGCATACTTATTGTTTCAATCTAGTTTAAACTATGATCGAGCCTTAGAAGTGCTTATAACATCTCACAAACATCTTTCAAAAGTAATGAGAAAGTTGCGAGAAGGTGATGAAAAAGTACTAGGAACTGAAGACATAGTAAGCGCAATAAATTAACAATAATATTAGCCAGTACTATTCCTTAATTTTAACCAAATCTTTAAATATAATGATTTGGCACCTAAGCTAGTATAAAACTGATTTGGAATTAGTAAACTAATAAAAGTATACTAGCTCCTTGCCAGTTCCTCACCAGTTCAATGACAATTTTAAAAGAGTTCTATAATACCATTAGGATGCTATTATGATGCTATCATGACACTAAATTGGATTCTCAAATCACATGCCCAAAAGATTGACCAGAGTTATATTATAGAGCTGATCAAAATTAATCACAAATACACTGTGCCACCTATCGCCTTTTTTTTTTTACACTATTTCAATATTTTAAAAGGCAACCAAATAGGCATGCATCTTATCCATATTTACTAACCAATAAGTCATAGAGAGGAAAGCAGGTATCATCTTTAGGATAAATAAATCAATGGATTATAACATTCTAGAATATATTAATTAATAGATTATAACATTTTAAGACATATTAGTCTAGTATAAGTGGGAAAATATAAAATCATATAATATATTAATATTATATGATTTTATATTTTCCCGCTTGATTATTTAAATTAACCTTTAATTAATTATTTTCACATTTATTAGTAGGTTTTTTACTAATTTTTTCATAAAAAATTATGTTATCTACTTTAAAATTTTCTTATTCTTTATTAGATTCTTTCTTTTTTAATAAAAATTTAGAAGAATCAATATAAATCTTTAGATTTATCTTTATTTAAAATTGCTTTAATTTTTTTTTTACAATTGAAGAAATACTTTGAAGTTACATGTTATGACTAAATAAAAAAATTTAAAAATTAGCTATTAAAAGGAATATTCAAAAAAATATTTATTTGTTTATTTAAAAAAAAAGACTTTATAAATATTTATTAAAATTTTGTAATTTGAATATTACTATAAACTTATTCAAAGTTTTCAAAAGTTAAAAAAAATTTTAGCATTCTTTTATAATTAAACATGTTCTATATTAAAAGTATCTTCACATTTTTATTTTAACTCTTCAAAGTCTTTTTTATTTTCAAAAAGAAAAATCAATTATATTTTAATAACTTTTTCAGTTCATTTAACTTTTTAAATTTTAGTAGTTTTTTTATTCTACATCAGTTATTTTATTTTTATGGATTTGTTCCATTTTTTTTTTATTAAGAAAGAAGTTTATTTTATTTATAAAGAAATAATAAAAAAGAATATCTTTTAAAAATTTGTAGTTTTATAACTGTTTCACATTTAAAAAAATATGCATACATTTTATTAAATATTGAATTATACAGTAATTTGATTAAAGAACAAAAAGTATGTAATATTCTAATTTTATTCAATCATGATTAGCAGTTAATCTTAATTATATTTTTAGTAAAATCAGATTGATCTCTAATTTCAATTTTAATCTTAATTATGTTTTGGTAAAGATTTCTATTCTTTAAGAAAAAAATTTTGAGAAAATTTTGAAGTTATTATAAAAATACTTATTAAAATTTTGATAATATAAAAAAAATGGATTTTATTTATTGAAAATTAAAAATTTTTATCTTAATTTATTAATTAAATATTTGAATCCAATTTTTAGAAAATAAGAAAATTAAAAAAAAAAAAATTTTTTTTTATAAAAAAAGTGAATAAAATTGAATTATAATTTGTTAATTATAAAATAATAAATTTTAATTGAATATTATCAAAAAGAATAAAAAATTAAAGAATTATTGGTTTTTTTTTAGATAAAGTTAATTGAATTTTATCTTAAGGATTAATATCTGAATTTGGAGAAATAATTAAAGATAAAGAAGCAAGTTTCAGAATTTTATAAATTAATTTTAGGGTTAATGCTTTAAGATTTTCCTTTTATTTATATTTTATTGTATTAGATAAAATAGGTTTAGTTATATTAGTAGTTAATAATAAGAGTTATTCATTTATCTGCTTTTTTTTCAAGTATAATTAGAATGTTTATATGATAAGAGAAAGGTAATTCTACAAAATTGATTTATATAAATTTGATAAGTAATGGTCTTTAATAAATAATAATTGACTGATAATATATAATGCGAAACTATGTAAATTTCTTATCCCTTAGACTGTATAACAGGCAAATTTGTTTGTGAAACTCTATGATCTAAAGGATAAAGATTGAGAATAAATGATTTTTTTCTGAAAAATAATATAAATTGAACAAAAAAGAATTATTGATCTTATCATTAAGATATATTTTGTCAGTGATGTTTAAGATAATCTTATCATCTCCAAATTCTGAATTATCTGATAGTATACTAATTATAATAGATAATAAACATCTTGAAAGATCTTTTTCATTAAGATTAAGCATATATATATTGGATGCTATGACCTATTTTTTTAAGATAATTTATTAAGATTAATTAACTTATTATATCTTATTTTTTTATTTTTATCTTTTTACCTTAATAGGTTTATTCTTACTATCATTAATATTTGTTTAGTTACCAAAAATCTGAATAATATTTCCTTTCTTAAATCTTTTCAAATTATTATTTTTAATTATATATTTTGAATAAAAATCAGTAATATAGATAAAATACTAGAGGTTTTTTCACTTGCCAATACTGCCAAAATGCTAAATCTATATTAAAATCTTATAATTACTTGTATTAAAATTATGATGAAATGCCAAAATGCTAAAACTATCATAGTAAATGGCAAAACTGGAGAAACTATAATGAAACTATATTTACTAAATTTAACTCTTATTAAAATTTACTGAAATTAATTGTAGAATTTTGAAAAGGTTTAGGCAAACTTTCTTAAATATGAATAAAGATGTTGATACCATAGTTTCAAGAGCCAATTATTCCTATAATATATATAATATAGCTATAAACTTTGATTTTTCAGTTGTTTTATTATATTGATTTATATGACAAATTGTATTAAGATTAAATTAAATTAATAATATACAATTTTGTAATAAGACAAGTAAAGATGATATATATGATATATTTATTTCAGAATGTATAACATGTAATTAATGATAAAAAAAGCTTTTAATGTATTAAAAAAAGTTCTTTTCAAACCTATTTTGCGATATTTACGGATCATATGATCGAAAGTTTTATGACAAATGACTGAAGTGTTTATTTATTATTATTCAGAATCTACATTAATAAATCAATTATATAAACATCCTTTCTTTCTTAAATTTTAAATTTTCAAACTCGAAAAAAAAAATATCATTTTTTAACATTATATCATGGTTGAACCTTCACGCAATTATTTTAACGATGTTGAAAATAAAATAAAATTTGTTGATAAGCCATATAAATCCTCTATTAGGAGCCTCTTAGGGAAATCATCTGATACCTGTCCTGTGTTCGTCAGAAATTGCAAGATGGTCACAGATATCAGTCAAAAAATCGTTAACATGAATCGGGCGACCATTGCCCTTTTTTCGTAAGGGTTGTTCTCCATTAGGGATATCGCTGAACTAATCTGACATAAGTAATAATGTTAGTCAACATGTAACAATTGTCC
>CAMKVN010001830.1:0-16204 GCA_946474995.1 Funneliformis geosporum
AGAAAGGTAAGGAGGAAGTTGTAAATTATTTTCTTTATCTATTTTATTGATAATAATTAAATGATTTTTATTTTTAATGCTTTGAAAAATGTTTTCCTCCGCTTGACTTCAAGAACCAGAATTATCCACTAAAAAAAAGACAATATCGGCGGCTTCTAGGACTTGCCAACTCCTTTTTACACCAATTTTTTCCACTAGATCCTGAGTTTCGTGAATTCCGGCAGTATCCAATAAAGTCAAAGGAATTCCATTTAAAATATAGCGGGCTTCTACTATGTCTCGTGTAGTGCCAGCAATGGGAGAAACAATAGCCTTTTCTTCTTGCAATAAAGCATTTAAAAGCGTTGACTTTCCCACATTTGGCTTTCCCACAATAGCCACTTTTAACCCTTCTTGGTAAACCTGGGATTTTTGACCACTTTTTTGAATAATTTCTAATTTTTCCAGCAATTTATTTAAACGCCAAAGTGCTGCCTTTCCGGTTAGATATTCCACTCCGTCGTATTCGGGATAATCAATATTTACTTTGATAGTAGCAATAATATCTAATAGTTCATTTTCAATTACTTCCAATTCTTTTTGGCTTTCTGAACTTAAATTATGAAGGGCTAATTTGGCAGCGGACAAACTGGGAGCCCGAATTAAATCGTTAATGGCTTGAGCTTGGACTAAATTTAATTTATCATTAAAAAAAGCCTGTTTAGTAAATTCTCCTTCCTGAGCCAACTCTGCCCCATTTTCTAAAGTTAATTGCAATATTTGGTTAACAATAAATAAATTGCCGTGGCAACTAATTTCCACCACATCCTCCCCGGTAAATGAACGTGGTCGGCAAAAACAAAGTAATAATACTTGGTCAATCACTTCTTGCTGGGAATTAATAATTTTTCCAAAAATTAATTGCGGTTTTTTTTGCGGATATTCTGGTAAAGAACGGTCAAAAATTTTAGCCATAATCTGATAAGTGGCAGTTCCGGAAATCCGAATTAAAGCAATATTCTGGGTAATGGGAGCAGTTACCAAAGCCACAATCGTTTTTTCAGCAGACATTAAATAATTTTTGTTAAGATAATTTACCTGCTAAAATTAATTCCCGCAGTTCCTTTATATTTTCGATTCAATGAATTTTTATTTTAGCCTTAATTTCAGGCGGAACTTCTTTTTGATAATCCTCTTTGTTTTCAATTCATTTTTTTTGGCATTCATCTCAGGAGGATAAAAGAGGGGCAGTTTGGTATTTGGAGAGTACTAACCGGTTAAGCCCTTTTTCAGCACAAGCAGCAACTTTCTCTTCGAGACCAGCGATTGGCAAGTTAGTCCCTGATGCTAAAAGAATTTCTCGACCATTAACCATTCCTTTCTGCTCTGACATTATTAGGTTACCGGTAGCGGCCACTGAGTGGGAAATTGGTTTTTGGTGTAGAACACTTAACAAAGCCAAATAAATCGCACTTCCGCCCGAACTTCCTTGGCTGTATCCGATATTAACATCTCACTCATTACCAAATCTTTGAGCTCCAATCGCTCACAAAATTGACACTTCGCACCGCCGAGGATCAATATTCTCTTGTTGCAAAACAAAATTAACTATTTTTCGGGTTTGACCGCGGTCTCCTCGTTCATCTTCAACTCCCATTCCAAATCTTTTATCAATATTAATTCTGATTTTACCAGCGGGAACTTTTCGCACGATAACTATTAAATCTTTAATTCGACCTACTCAGAAGTTAGTTTCATGTATTTTTAGTCCTTCCTCAGCGGTAGTATCAGGGTCATTTAATCGAGGATTAGGCATAATTATTAATCCGTTTAATACTCCAATTCTCTCCTGGGTAGTTAAATTCGGAATTTCCGCTTCTGGTATTTGTCAACCTCATAACTGAATAATATCCATTCAATGATAACCTTTTTTCCACAATTTAACAATATAATCACGGGGGATTTTTTTCCATTGGGCTAAATCTTTTTCACTAACTTGCTCATAAACATGCTTGGAAAAACTGGCCAAACTTTTTTCATTATAAGGGCAATTATCTTGCTCCTCAGAAGGGGGAAGGACTGGGGGAGTTTCAGTCGGTTTATTATCTTTACTATTTGCTGGCAAGGAGGAAGTATTTGTGAAAAAAACAACTATTCCCAAACCGAATATTCCGATAATCCCACTAACTATTAAGGTTAGTTTTTTTTTTTTTTTTTTTGCGAAATTTTTCTATCATAATGCCATTAATTATTTGTATAAGGTTTTTTTAGATAATAGGTTTAAATTTCAATAAATTAGCTAAATCACTATCTTTAATGTATAAAGCGGTAGTGGAAACTCGACTATGACCTAAAACTTTTTGTAAAATATTAAGGGGCATTCCGGCCAAAAGGTTATAAGTAGCAAAACAACGCCTTAAAGTATGGGGGGCTAATTCAGTATTAGGGCTAATATTTAAGTCATAACGAACTCGGTTTAAAAACTCTCAAAAATCCCGGCGGTTAGTTTGGTTTGGTTCTCAATTATGACTCTTCAATATCTCTGCTATTTCAGGAGAAACATAAATATAACGTTCTTTTCTTCTTTTGCCCCGTAGTAGATACAAATCACTATATTCTGGTTCAGGATGTTTTAGTTCTAAATTAAAATTAATTGCTTCGGTTATTCGTAACCCAGTCTTTCAACAGAGGAGAAATAAACAATAATGCAGTCATCTTTTTCTTTCGCTTTTATGATTCGGTCTAGTAGCAATAAAGTCTTGGATTTCCTGCAAAAGTTGCTGAGAAGGTAGTTGTTGTAAGCGTTTTTTAGGCTTTTTCATGGTATTTATAATAATTCCTGGTTAAAATTTTATCAAAATTGCTTGCTTTAGACTTATTAGTAAAATGGTATAACTCCAACTTTATATTTTTTCCCCTTTCCTCGTGATGTTTATTTGAAATCTTTTTTTAAAAGCTGAAAGCAAGTTTTCTTGCCAAGTATCATTTTAGTTACTTCTTCGGATCAATGACAGATGAGGGTTGACTTGGATTAGACTTTGGATTGGCTGTGCTGGTTGGCAGCGAATTCGTCAATCATTTCGGCTGCTTAACATTAAGTTCCTCGCCCTAACAAATTGGGTACGAATTTGACAAACTCTTTCTACTTCTTGGTGAGTGAGTTTTTCAAAACCTTTGCTTACCTTTCACTTTGCCAATTTTAGTTCAGTATCGGCTAACTCCAAAGATTCTTGGGGTATTGCTCTTTCCCGCCAGAGCAGTAATCTTTCTTGTTGAAAAAAGAGCATTTGTAAATCAAATAAATCAGTTTTATGGCTTATCCTCGTGACAGTCGAATTAAGGAAATGGGCTCACTGGTGAAATTTTTTTGCAGCTCGAAAATAATCTTGAAAACTTTTTATGCGAGCAATTTTCTCTCTCTGTCCTCGGTTGCTTTCTCCTCCGGCCAGTTTGTCGCTGAGACCAAGCACTCTCTTTATTTTTTCTACTCCTGCTCTTTCTCTTTGATTAGCACAATAAAAAGTAGATAAATTTTCAGTAGGTAAATACTCCAAACCACTATCAATATCAGTAGCGTTAATATCTAATTCGACTAAATTAGTGAAGTTTTTCAATTCTTCTAGTGAACCAAAAAAACGGTTATAAATGTTTTTGTCTATTCTTTTTTTTTTATTAGTTCCTAAATACAAGTCGCGAACCCTTGTAAAACGAGAAAAAATGCTTAAATCACTATGCGAGAAATTATTATTATCAAGACGTAGGGAAGTCACTTTTTTTGGATTTTGGGAAGAAAGGTCGAGTTCAGTCAAAAGGTTATTCGAACAATTAATAATGCCTAAGTTGACTAAGTTATTTAAATTTAAACTCCCTAACTCATTATTAGCACAACTGAGGTAAGTCAATTTGGGACAATTAGATACCTTTAACTCTGTAATTTTTTGATCCCTTACCAATAAATTTTCTAAGTTAACAAAATCACTTAAATCTAATTCTTTTTCTAGTTTTATAGCGAGAAAATGGTTATTTTCGGAATTATCAGAAAACATTTGGAGAAGAGAGAAGTGCGTTTTTTCTTTCCCGGCTATCAAAATCTTTTTTACTTTTTTTCTTTGGCTTTTGGTAGGGTAGGTTTCATTTAGTCATTCTTGAGCATTTTTCGTTTCCATATAATAAAGGTTTTAATTCCACTTTGCTCTCTATTGAATAATTTTTTGTTAGTTATTACTTAACAAGATGGTTGCTGAATTAACTTTCTTGATTATTTATTTCTCTTTTTAATTTAGAACTGGCTCGAAAACTGAGACGATTTTTTTCTTTCACCGTTATTAGTTCTCCATTGTGAGGGCTACGAACTTGACGAGCCGCCGAACGACAAACTTTTAAAGCAAAATAACCATGGAATAAAATATCTTCTTTTCTTTGTAAACTTAATTTTATCTCCTCTAAAAATTTATTAACTATTTGGGAGGTTTTTCTTTCGGCTCAGTATTTCATTAACTCATTTAAATGAGCCTCTAATTGCTTTTCATTAAGGTTGAGGCGAAGACCGGGTTTTTTTCGAGCATTTTTTATTTGTCGCAGAATTTTCTCCACTAATTTTGGCTCGTGGGAAGTAGTATTCGCTATCCTTGTAATAAGGGCTTCTTTGTTAGCCACCTTTTCTTTTTGTTCAGTCATATACTTAATTTTTTTAAATTGTTGGGGTGAAAATTAGACAATTTTTTGGATTTCTTTTTCAAAATATTCACACAAACTTTTAAATAAGAAAGTGTTATCTTGGCTGTAAGTTTCGTATTTTTCGCCGTGATGTCCTCGTGGACAATGATGTCAAACTAGAAAAGCATGAGCAAATTCGTGGGCAATGGTTTTGTTATCCGGATTTTTTCTTAACCGAATAGTAATTGCTTTAGGTCGAGAATGAGCGATTTTTTTCTGCTCTTCGACTAATTTTTCTTGAACTTTTTTGATTTCTTCGTGGGTTTTCGGTTTTGCTTCATCTGCCACTAACTCTAATTCTCTTTCTAAATTAGTTAGTTTTTTTTCTAAATTTTGAATGTTTTTAACTTTATCACGAATATCTCCTATTTTGTCTTTTCATTTGGTACATCCTAAGTCTTCTTGACAATGATGACAGGCTTCTTGGCAAATTTCATCTTCTATTTCTGCTTCGGGAAGAAACTTTTCTTTTAACTTTTTTAGTATTTGATTCATATTAATATTAAATTTTTTCAAGAATTAGGTTTTGCTTTATGAATCACTCTCCTTTTCTACACGCATAACACTCATTCAACATTAAACAGAGAATATATAAGATTTCTTACTCTGTTAAAGAAAAAAAAATACAAGATATTATTAGTATTCATAAGGAATTAGATAAAGATTAAAAGAGATAATTAGTGCTTAGTTTATTATATTATTAATTTTAAAAAGTATTACAGAGTTATCCAGAATTATTTTAGTCAAATTTAGAGACTTTAGAACAAAAACTTACTAAAATAATAAATATTACTCTTTGAGAGAATGGTAGGAACTGGTTATCTCAGTATAGCCAACTCTTACCAGTCTTCTACCATTCCCTAAGAGGATAATCTCCTTAAGAAAACTCGGGATAAATTTAAAAAGTGTTCAGATATTTTTTAAGTAAAATTACTAATCTCAATGACTAATCCACAAAAAAAAAAAAAAAAACAGAGATATTAGAGACTTGAACTAATTTAAAGAATAAACTAAGTAAATTAGTCTACTTAGACCAAAATAAAGGACTAATTAAAGATGCTTTAGAGATTTATTTAAATCAGTCTTCTAGTTTTTTATCAGAACAAATGCTAATTCAAAATCCAGTTTACTTTAAAATACCTGCTGATTATCAAATTACTTCGCTTACTGAACCTACTGTTCCAGAATATGACTCGACTGGTCAGTTAAGTCCAGTATGGAAAGAGTATCTAACTAAGCAAAAGTGAAATAGTTATCTGAGTCAAAAGGAGAAGAATGAAAAGATAGTTGAAGAATGTAAAGAGTTATTGAAGGAGTTAGAATAAGTTTGGTTGGATAAAGTGCTTAGTTTGAGAAGGTTTTTTAAGGGTGGTGTGTTTTGGTATAAGAGGGGGATTAGTTAATGGATATTAAAGAGTAAATAGTTATTAGAAATAAATAATTTGTAATTGTTTTATTATACAAAGTATTAAAAGGAGAGTTTTTAGACTCCCCTAGGTTATTTAGGTGGTTGTTCGATTTGAGCCTGTTGTTGTTCTTGTCAGTAAGTAAAGAATTCTTGGTTTAGTTGTTCTAGATTATAATGATTAAGGACTTCTTCTGGGTTGAAGCGTTTAGTGTCTCTGAGTCAAGAGCAGAAGTTGTAGTCAGTTGGTTGGAGACCGATGTTTATTCAGTCTTGGACTTGTTGAGGGGTGAAGTTAAGGGCTTGTCAAGATTGGGTTAGTTCATTAGTGAAAGTGGGGTGGAAAGTTTGTCAGTCACATTGCTTTTTGGTATCTTCATTCTCTATCTTAAGATTCATGAAGTCAACTTGTAAGGAATTGGAATAGAATTGTTTACTGATTTCTTTGCTATTTTGCGGTTCTGGCAAGTTGTTAAAATTTAGTAAACGACTAGTGTAAATAGCCGAAGGATGAATTTTGTAATTTGGATTACGTTTCGGTAAAAACTTGTTATTATTTTTTTTTGCTTCCTTGCACTGCTTGGTGATTTCTGCATCTTTTACGTTCATAATTTCATAATTCCATTCGCCCAGAATTTTATAGAGGTCATCGGCAGTTGGGCGATTTGTTGGTTCAGCATCTCAGCACCTTTTAATTAAGTCTTCCAATAATTGAGGTATTTTAATAGTAAAGTTAGGGCGGAGTCCTTGGCATATCTTTGTTGCTAAAAATTCATCATGTGCATATTCATAGTAGGGAGGAAATCCGCTAAGTATTTCATAAGCCACTATCCCAAACGAATAGATATCTGCCGCTCTAGTGTAAGGTTTTCTTCGCAATACTTCCGGAGCTACATAAGGAAGAACGCCATAAATTTTATCTTTATCTGCTTCGTTAACTGGCTGACATAGTCCTAAGTCAGTAATGTAAGTTAGACCAATGCCATGGTTCAATATATTACCAATATGTAAATCTCGATGAATTAATCCTTTTTTATGAATTTCTTTTAACCCCTGAGCAATAGTAAATAATTGGTTGAACTTATTTTTAAAATTTAACCTCCAATAGTTACTTTTTAAATAATTTCTTAAGTTACCGCCTGATACATACTGCATTACCATTAGATAGTTTTTAGTTTCGGGTTCTCGTGAAATTCCATAACACTTCACAATACCATCGTAATCATCCTTAAATAGTTTGTGATAAGTAATTTCCCGTAAGAAATCGGCTTTAATATCTCTAAAATTATTTAAACTTTTTAACGCAACATCTCTGCTGTCCCACCTAGCTTTGTATATTTTGCCAAATCCTCCTTCAGTTAAGTACTCAACATTCTCAAACCTATTGTAGGGTATTCATTCTAATAGATTTTCTCAATCAACTTCCCTTGTTTGATGTTGTTGAATATATTCATTAATAGTTTGATTGCCGCTCGAATTGCAATATTTACATCAACCGTGTCAAGCATTAGGCTGCTTACACTCTTTGCATAGACCATACTCTTTATATAGTTTTTTCAATTTTTTGTTTGTATCGCCATAATTCAGCACCCACTTAGCATCTAACTGTTTAACATCTCTTAGTCAACAAATATAGTCATTGTCGGTTGGCATTAATCCAATCTCGATTCACTCTTTAGCTTTTTCATAAGTAATTCCTTTTTCTTCTCATGTTTTCTGCAACTCAGGAGTAAAGTTTTGGTGAATATTTTTTCAGACTAGATTGTATTCATTTCTCAGTATATATAAACTATCCTTTATTTTTTGAGGGTCAAGTTTTCTTTCTTTTTTAAGGTACTCAGCTAAACTATATTCATTAACTGTTAGACCAATCTCCATTCAGGTCTTTATTTCTTCTTGGGAAAATCCAATCTCTTTCCATGTAACCTCTTTTTCTTTGTTAGTGAACAAAACTAATTGTAAAGAGATTTCTTTCACTCTGCTTTCTGGTCTTTCTTTTACGGAATGCTCAATTAATCTAAGGCTATCTGGTAAGGATTCTACTCCGCTATTAATATCAGTGTTGCTAATGTCTAAATATTTTAACTTGCTTAAATTATATAAAGGTTTTAGGGAACCAATTCAGTGATTATAAATACCCTGATTGACTTTTTCTTGGTTAGTGTTACCGATGTATAAAGTTTGTAAATTAATTAAGTGACTAAACATGGATAAATCTTTTTCGGAAAAATTGTTATCCCTAATATCCAATAGAGTTAATTGATCAGCTCGCATAGGGAGAATTAAATCCTGTAAATAATTATCATTACAAAAAAATCATTCTAACTTTTTTAATTTTCCTAAGTCTAACTCAGTAAGTTGATTATTTTGGCAATTAAGAAATTCCAATTTTGAACAGTTGTTCAATTTTAACACAGTCAAGTTATTATTAGAACATAGTAATCTCTCTAAATTCACAAAATCAGATAAGTCTAAGAAGCCTTTTCAACTTTTTTCTTTTCATTGATGACTAATATTTAATACTTTTATCATACTCCTTTGTCCTTTAGGAAAGTTTTGATCTAATCATTGGTAGACAACTTGGGTGTTAAATTCCACTCTAAATCTTTCTAAATTTGATTTTAGATAAGCAGCGAAATTCGCCTCTTTTAGTTGTAATCCTATTTCAATTCATGATTTAGTTTGTTCAACAGAAAACTCTTTTTCTGTTCATTCTTTTTGTAGTTTGAAAGTAGAGATGCCCAGGTTTTTTCATTTAGTGTATTCCTCTCTTGTTTTTTTTAACCATTCATGGTAGCCTAAGACTGCTTGGGGTATGTAGCCTAATTCTTTTAAATAACTAGCGAAATTAGCATCATTAGGATTTAAGCCAGCACCAATCCATTCCTTAACTTGATTGTAGCAAAAACTTTCGCTTTCTCATTGAGTTTTTAATAAATCGGTAAATCCAGGATGAATTTCTGTTCAGTTTGTTCCCTGAAACTGATGAATAATATTCGTTATCGTTTGTTGTGGTTTACAATGATTAAATGGCGGAGATTGCAAAAAAGAACTATTAGATGCTTGTTTACAAGAGCAATATTCTTCTCTTAACTTTTGCTCATTATTAATTAACTGTGGTTCTTTACCTTTAATATCTCTTAATCATTGAGCATATTCAGCATCTTCTATATTTAAACCAACATCCAATCATTCCTTAACTTTTTCGCTATCAAAACCTCTACTTTTTCAGTCCTCTTGATTTTTGGAATAAGGAGAGATGCCAACAGCACTTCATTTTTTCTCTCTAATATACTTTTCTTTTTGCTTCCTAACATAACTATTATCATTAACCAATTGTTCAGGAGAGTAACCTTGACCCTGTAAATAAACGGAGAAACCAACTTCTCTTGGACTTAAACCAATACCTATTCATTGACTAACTTGTTCATAATCAAATTTAGCTTTTTCTCAATCTTTTTGTAATTCGAGAGTAAAATCCGAGTGGATGTCTTTTCAGTCTCTTTTTTCGCAATTTACTTCTTTTTTATCTTCTTTAAAAATATTTTTTATCCCTTTCATTATTTATGCTTTTCAATCTTTCAGTTCCTTACCAGCACCAAAAACCCCACTAAGACTACTCCAATCACCCCTAATCCTATATAAAGAGCAGTTTTATCACTAGGTTTAGCATTATTAACATGAGAATTACTTTGTTTTTTTAGTAATTCCGCTAATTCTTTCTTTTTATCGGCTAATAATACTTCTTCTAGAGGGTTTTTAGTAGGTTTAGATTCTAAAACTTTGATTTCTTTCTGTAAGATAGTAATTTGAGTATCTAAAGGTAAAGGTTTAATTAGTTCTTTAGATTTAGTCTCTAAAGCCTTTAATTGTTGTTTTTTAGAGTCTAATTCTTGAATGTTAGAATTAGTAGGATTTTGTTCTAATTGCATGATTTCTGAAAGTAATTGTTGCTGTTGAGTGAAATTGCTCTCTCTCTCTCTCTCTCTCTCTCTCTCTCTCTCTCTCTCTCTCTTATATGTAAGTTATTATTATTATTATTATTACCAGCATTATCCTTTTGATTTTCCACATAATCATTAAGTCCTTGGTTAAAGTCATTAGTCATGTCTTTCCGTTCCTTGCTTAGTTTTTTTAATTCGACTAAGGTTTCTTCATGATTTTGTATTTTTTTTTCTTGGGCTAATTCCTTTTCATAATGATTAATAAAGCAGTCTTCAGAGCAAAACTTATTATTGTCTACCTTTTCTCTATGATAATAATAATTCTCAGGATTAGGTTGATAACACTCACTGCAAACTCCTCGATAGCAAATTTCACAAATTAAACCCCTCGCACCTCATTTTTTTAAAGAGGAATCATTTTGGTAGTATTTGCCAGTAATTTCTTTAATTTTTTGATTACAATTATCACAAAGGCAATATTCATCAAAGCAATGTTGAGAACAAAATTTTTTCCCATCTTTTTGGAAATATTGACCAGTTATTGTTTTTTTACATTCAGAACAGTAATTAAGGCTGTTTAGAATATTAGCACTGTTAGTGTCGTTTTTGTTGCTTTCCTCTTCATATTTGGCTTTTATCTCTTTTAACTTATTGACTATACCACTATAATCCCAAAAATCATTCATACTAACCTCTCCATTTATATTATGAGAATTAAGAAGACCTTGAGCATTTAAAAGATTCCTCGAATGTTTTTCAAAGGCAGAATTAACTTTTTGATTTTGTTCTTGAAGATTAGTAATTTTTTCTATTTCCGTTAGTTCTTCTCTTGCTTGTGTTCTAAAAGAGACATAATTATTAAAAGAGTGCTTGGCTTGATTTTTGTCCATGTTCATTAATACTGTTGAGTTATATTATAGTTTTACAAAAACCATACTGTGCTGCATTCTTTTATTTAATCTTTCTCCTTTTCTTTAATAAAAGTAAAGTAAATTACTAAAAAGATGATGGCTCCGATTATTAACTTAGTGTTGTGATCCATTTCTAGTAAAGATAAGCCACCTCCACCAGTTACTGCTTTATTACCTTGCTTTATCAAACTTTCTATTTTTTCATCTAATCCTTTTATTCTAGTTTGACTACTACTTCTTTGGGAGACTAGAGAAGCGAGTTCGCTTCTAATTTGAACCTTCTCGCTTTCTGAAACATTAGGGTCATTTAGTTTAGATTGCTTTTGGGCAATATTCTGATCCAAAGTATTTAACTGACTTGCTTCTTGACTTCTTTCATTTTGAAGATTGTTTATTTCTTCTTTTATTTGTTTAGATATTTCGCCTTTTAGATTTAGTTGTTTATTCTCGTTTTCTTTTTTTTTGTTATCACTATCTATTGCTGAACCCACTAGGTATGCTCCACCGATAGCAGCCGCTTGGACTGCTAAGGAAGCACCGCCGGTAGCAATGCCTACTGCCACAGTAGCCACAATAGTAGTTGTATTTTCTTTAATTCAACTTCAGAGTGACATATTTATTTGCTGTTTATAGTCCTAAGGACTTTTTTATTTGTTGCTTTCATATTTGATTTGTTTTTTGATAGTTTTTAATTGTTTAGTTAATTCTTTTAATTGATTACGGTAGGTCTCAATATTTTCGGTTCAAAGGGATAGGGTGGAGTTAATTTCTTTGATTTTAGATTCTATTTGGATTATTTTTTGGTTCATATTTTTTTTATTTTTTATATACTTCTTTGGCTAGGTCGGCTAATTGTTGGCGGAGTTGCATAATTTCAGTTTGGGCACCACTACCAGTCATGGATATTTGAATCTGTTGTTTCATCTCTTGTATTCTTTGGTTTAAAAGTTCTAAAGAAGTTGTTAAAGCATTAGAAGATTTAGCCAATACATTAGCCATTTCAGCCAAGTTGGGTAAATTTTCATCTAATACTTCAGCTTCCTTTGGTATACGAGGCGATTCAAATTCTCCATCATAAGAACTTAGCTGCCCGCTTTCTTTTTTTTGTCAAAAGAACTGAAAGAATTCTCCAATTTCAATCTCAACTTCATCCTCTTCAATTGTCATATTTCCATCTTCATTTTTTACTTCAATTTCTTCTTTTAGAATGGCGTCAGGATTGTTAGTAATAAATAACTCCCAAAACTTTGCTCTATGAGGCTTTTCTGGATCGTGTCCTAGAAAGTCAGATACAAAAGAAAATTTGTTAAACTTATTTACTCATTTATTATCCTCTTCATTCAAACCAGCCGTGTCTTGTCAACGGCTAGGAAGTGGAGGAACATTAAATCCACTCGGTAGTTTATATTTAGTTGGATTATTTTTAGCATCATCAAAATATTTCTTAAATTCTCCCCATGTCCAACTAAAGTCTAAAGGATTACTTAATCTTCCTTCGCGGTAAGTGGCATTCTCTACATCTTTCAAGTGGTTGGTAGCAAATATTCAAAGATTTTGCGTTTCTTCTTTTCGACTGGATTCACTACCTTCTAATAGTTCTTTTAAAAATCTTAGTTTATTAGGGTCATGAATTAAAGAATTGTTACTAATTTGGTCACATTCATCTACAAAAAGAATATAACGAACTTCTCCATTAGTTTCTCTTTCCATTCCATAAACTTTAACCAAATTTCACTCTAATTCACTAATAGTATAAACAAACTTCTGTAAAGGAGCAATACCTGCATCATAGTCTTGTTTAGTAGGAGTTAAGGAAGAGCCTTTAACTATTATCAAAGGGCATTCATCAGTCTCGATACAAATCTTTTTCACTGTAGCTGATTTACCAGTGCCTGGTGCTCCAAAGAAAATGGCATTATTGTCCTTTTTAGTGCTTGGATTAGGATTGCCTCTCCAAGGCGGAATCTCTCGCATTACTTGGTTATATCAGTTTTGAATTTCACTGGATCAGATCAAATCTTCATTTTTATCCAATAGATAACAGTTTTTTTTATTTTTTTCTTTCCCTAATTTAAAAAACTCCTCCATGGAAGGTGGAAAGTGAATATCATAACTGGCAGCTCGGGAAAAGTGAAAGTCTTCATGCTTGTCTCCATCTGGAAATAATTTAGCATCCTCATTATAACGGCCAACTAGAATGTTAGAGATTTTTCTTATTTCATTGTCGGCTCAACTTTTAGCAGGCAGTTTTCAAATTGCTCCTTTTAAAAACATTTGATCTTCTAATTCTTTTTGTAGTTGTTCAGGAGTTTTTTGATGTTCTTGCAATCATTTTATTGCTTCATTAAATTCATGCTGCTTATTAGCAAAAGCCTTTTTTTGAATTTCATTGCCATTAGTTCATTGTTGATAAGTTTGCAAAGTAGTTAACATTTCAGCAACATCATCTGATTTAGCATTCTTCACTCGGTCAAGTTCTGCTTGTAATTTAGTTTCTAGTTTTTTAATTTCCTCTTCCGGTAAATAAACCATAAAGTAATAGTAAGCAATACCGGCAACCAACAAGAGAAATAAAATCATTTGCTGTTGCTGTTTTTTCTTTTTTTTAGATTTAGTTTCTGCTTTCTTTTCAGAATCAAAATCAAAGTATTTATCTACATTATACATAAGTGTTTATTATTCTCTAAGTCTTTTATAAAAAGCCATTTGCCTTAGGATCTTATCCTCCAGTTGAGTTTCTTTTTTAGAAGATAAATTAGGATCAGATTTAGTTAATTGGTAAATAGCGAAAATGAGAAAAAGAGCAAGAGCAATCAGAATTAATCCTCTTTTTCAGGGTTCTAGATTAGTGTAATAAGGGGTTAATTCTTTGACCTTGGTTTCTATTTGCTCTGTATATTCGCCTAAAGTTTTTTTAATATCGTTAGTCATGGTCTTTTTGGTTCATTAGATAAAAGATTATTAGAACAGCAATGCCGGCAAAGATTAGGAGTTGCTGTTGGTTGGATTGTTGAGGGTTATTAGAACCTGAGTTACCCCCTCCTCAAGGAGTTCAAGTATTTTGTCCTCCATTAGGATTGTTACCTCCATTTGGTTTTTCTCTTGGGTTACTAGGATCTGGAATCGAATTATTACTTGGTAGGTTTACTGGTTTATTACTAATATTACCACTAAAAAGCCTCCCCATATCATTTATATAACTGTATTGGGCTAGTTTAGATAAAGGATTCTTGGCAAGTCTGGCTTTAGCTTGTTTAATTGTTCGTTCGGCCGCTTGAGCAGTAGCAATAAATTGAGCCTTTTTAGCTGGATCAGTTTCCTTGGAAGCATTAGTCATGGCATCATTACGCTCAGTTTCTGCTTTTCTAATTTCTGCCTCTATCTCAACAATGTCCCTTTGGTGAACAGGATCAATTGCTTGTAATTTATTAAGTTCATCTTGTAACTTTTGTTTTAATTCGTTTATGAATGGACCCACAAAACTACCAAAATAATCATTTCAAATACAGCAAACATTACCTATTGATCAAGCACTCGATACTTGACACTTATTAATGCAGTCTTGTAATTTATTAACTAACTGTTGCTTTTTATTATTAAACTCTTGTTCATTAATTGCTAGAGTTAACTCTCGAGCATCGCTTTCTGTGCTAACTACATTATTGGCTCATTGTGCCAAAGTTTGACAATCTTCCATTAAATTGTGATTTCCTCCTCAATTACATCTTCCTTCAGTTCAATAAGTAGCATCGCCACTAGCTTTGTCGCCAATTTGTCGACGAGCTGCAGCGTTAACTCAAAACCTATTTTTGATGTCTTGAGCATTAGTGAAATTAGTTAATGAACCTAAACCACTTGAGCCACTGCCACCGCTTGTTCTTTTTGGCTGGGCAATATTGTATCTATTTGGTTTTTTATGTTTTCCCATAGTTTTGTAATAATTTCTAATGTTTTAAAAGTTGAGGAGTGAAATGATAAATGGTTTTTGTTAAGGTAACTGGGTAGGTAAAAATAAGTGTTTAGTAAAGAGTAAATAAAAACTAATCCTGAGGATGACAATTTCTAATCCATAAATGGTTATTCGTATTATCTTTAAATCAAAAGACTAATCGGTATTTCCTTCCCGCATAAGGTGCTCTTTCTCAAACATAGATATCACGTTTATCGTTTCTTTTGCGGGGTTTCATTTCCTTAGGTAATCTTATTACTAATTGACAAATGATGTCTTTAGTAATCCCATGCTTGAGATGTTTTTGAAAATAGTCAGTGATGGTGAAGTTAGTTATTAGATAATTATTAAAGACTAGATTACAATGATATTCTCAGGTTTTTTCTTTCTTTTGTGCCATTACGGGGGTTTATTTTTTTGTTTTTGGCTTGAACTACTTCTAATTCGAGAGGTTCAAATAATCGACTAGCATAAGCCACTAATCTATCCAAAGTAAAGTAATCGATTCGACAATAGAGAATATTTTCAGTTTCTGAGTTGGTTAAATCAATTATCTGAGCTAACTTTTCATCACTTAATTTCTTTTCTCGTTGATAACGAAGAATATTTTGACAGATGCTATATTTGGCTTTTTCCAGTGGAGTAGGGTTTTCTGGTAGAGCTCACGAGCCATTTCCTCAGTCTTGGGGACTTTCGATTTCAGCTAGGACTTTTTTAAAGCCTTTATCTTTATTTTGCTTACCACTTACTGGACTTACTTTTCTTTTTTTTAGGGTTGGTTTGATTTTAGTCATAATAGTAGATTAGGATCGGGTATAAATTAGTTTTACTAAGTAGGTTAAATTTTAGCTTGACGGACTAATTCTTGTAATTGGTTGATATCTCCGGCTCGCACTAAGGTTCTGAGTCAGTTGAGTTTAATATTTAGTTGTCGGTATTTAGTATTAATCTTTTCTAGTTCTTGCTGGTCTTCTTGGGCTTTTTGTTGAGTATAAATTAGGTTGTTTTGATTTTCAAGTAGTTTTCTTCAACCTGAATCAATGGATTCTTCTTTTAAATCTTTTAATCTCTTTTTTAGAGAGTCGTATTTGACTTGGTCAGTAGAAGATAACATTTGATTAGGAGGTCGGTTATCCATTAAGGCTAGTTCTCTTAAACAATACTGTACATCTCCTAACTGCTGAGGAGGAATAATTTTAACTCATTGCGAAACACTCTTCGGTTTAACTACTGCTCACTGATCTTTATGATTAGCTTTTAGTTCAGTAAGAGTAGTAATTAGTTTAGTTTTTAATTCGGT
>CAMKVN010001831.1:0-16204 GCA_946474995.1 Funneliformis geosporum
GATGTTAAATTTTAGTATTCAAAAACTTTTATATAATTAAAATATTTATGAATTTACGTTTACATATATATCTCAGCGTCTACCGATTCAAATTAAATGAAATTTTAATATATTATAGATTGAGATTATATCAAGATTATATGAAATTTTGAACTAATTCTGATCGGTGCATCTTGAGTTATACGATGTAAAACATGGTGTTTGGAGACTTTTAGCGGCCCTCTGTAAAAGAAAAAAGAAAAAACCTTACTTATATATTTGAATTATATAACATGTATGAATATTTGAACAATTGAATAATTTATTCAACTTTTACTTGTAAAAAGCTTTTACTTGAAATATCTAATATGTCAACATTTTTGTATAAAATTTATATTATTCATTTGAAATTTATTTTGCGACATGAATTTTTTAATACATCACGTGAAATTTCTGTTATGTCAGCATTTTTTATAACTCAACTTTTTGCTAATTATATAATTATTACAAAATTTTTAATTTGATTTTATAAAACATTTAATGTCAGCATTGTTTGTATTATTTATTTGAAACTTATTTTGTGATATGAATTTTCTAATTTAATATAATATATTACATAAAATTTCTATTATGTCACATTTTTTATAACTCAACTTTTTACTAATTATTGAATTATTACAAAATTCTTAATTTAATTTATTATATTAATATGTTAGATTTGATTAAAACTCAAAAATTTCGTTAATTTTAATTGTAATATGTCATTATACCATATTTTTTTGAAATTAAATTGATCAGAAATGATTAAATTTTAATCAGGATAAGTTTGACACTAATTAGATTTAAACAATAGAAAACAATGGAAAAATCATGTAAAGATCAGGTAATGTTAATGTAAAGCTGAGTTTTGATAGAAAATTTTCCTAAACTTTGATTTTTGCTAATTTAATAAAATCAAGTTTAAGAGTATCACGAAACCTAAAAAGATCAGAAATGTTTCTTGATCATCTATCATATATTTTTTTTCTGAGAAAAATAACATTAGAAGTTTTCTTAGTCTTGTTTTCTCAGCCCAAAATTTTGATCACACATTCTCACTAAGCTGTTTTTATAGTCCAAAATTTTGACCATACTAAGCTGTTCTCATAGTCCAAAAATTTAGCCACAAGACCTTTCCTATTGTTCTTATTTTTTATAAATATAAATGATACAGAAAATGAAGTTGATCATGAGTATGAAGAAATATTACCTCCTTCTTC
Organism: Funneliformis geosporum; assembly: GCA_946474995.1. Classification (NCBI taxonomy): domain Eukaryota; kingdom Fungi; phylum Glomeromycota; class Glomeromycetes; order Glomerales; family Glomeraceae; genus Funneliformis; species Funneliformis geosporum. Next base: position 1,239 of record CAMKVN010001831.1, read on the forward strand.
ACCTTCTTCATCAAAGTTAAATATTTGGAAATTTTTTTCGAAAGAAAAAAAAAACAAAATTATCGCAAAATATAATACTTATAGGAATGTAATTTACTTAGTTAATGGTGATGCAACTTCAAACCTTTGGACTCATGTGAAAAAAGTGCATAAGTCTCTAATTAGTATATTAACTAATCAGTACACAATCAAATAATGTTCGAATACAACTAATGGTGTAAGTAAATCATATATTAAAATTTTATTTTTAAAGCAAATAAATATATTATATATATAATAAATAATTATAATTTTATTATTAGCCAATTACAGAAAGTAGTTTATAAAAATCTTTACGAGAATGAATTATCCTTGAAGATCACCCATTTTTAATTATTAAAGGAAAAATAAAAAATGTGTTGAAAAAGACTACTGGATTTACAATTGTATCCTCTGATATAATAGAGAGAAAAATAATGCAGGAGTTTGTCGAATTTCAAAGTCATATCCAAAAATATATAGCAAAAACTCCAGAAAAAGTATTATTTTCTTTAGATCTTTAGATTTCTATAATAGTTAAATGTACATAAGTGTTACAATTTGACCAATTATGGAATCTTCGAGAGCTTACACTTAACTTTAATAAGTTAGAAGGCATTCATTTTGGTGAACACATAGCTGAAAAGTTAATCAATATATTAGATATATACAAGATTTCTATAAAGGTTTGTAAAACTATTAACATACGTTTATTTTGATTTTGTATCACAAATAGAAATTATACATATAATTAATTTTATAGATTAATTGCATTACAACTGATAATGCTCCTAATAATGACATAACATTTATATGGCTTAGCTTATAGGCATTAGAAAATAATATTACTTTTTCAGTTAAAAATAATCACATTTGATGTTTCGCTTATATTTTGAACCTTGCAATTTAATATGCTTTAAAAGAACTTAAATGTGAAATAGATCGAATCAGAAATATTATTATTAAATGTCGTTCTTCTTTCTAACAATGACAAAAATTCAAAGAAATTTCAAATCTTAATGGCATTAAAAATCTGTTTCTGATTTTAGACGTTTTGACTCGTTGGAATTCTACATATGAAATGATTAAACACACTTTGGATTTGAAAGTAGTTATTACTTTAGTTAAAATTTAAATTATTAAAGATTTATATATATATAATTAAAGATTTTATATAATTAGGTTTTTGATAAGATCGTTTTAACTGATAAATTTTCATTCATCAGAGATATTAGCTTAACTCAATCAGATTAGAAATTTCTTAAGGAATTTGAAATTTTTTTAAAGTGATTTGCAAGAATTTTAACTGAAATGTGTGCATTGATTTATCCTACCATAAGTTTAGTTTATCCTATGTATAATCATTTAATGGACCATGCTGAAAAAATAATGAAGGATAGAAAATCTTCAAAATCTTTAGTTGCAGCTGCAAAGATGACATAGAATAAGCTTAGTGAATATTATAATAAAACTTTTGAATTAGTACATTACATTTATACAATTATTGATTTACAATAGAAGCTTGAATATTTTCGAAGCTGAATGGAAAATGATGATGATATATTTATAGAAAAGCAAAAAATTTGTAAGTAAATTAATTATTATAGAAATTAGATAAATTATAAATATTAAAAAAATTTTATTATTAAAATTAGATTTGTAGGTAAATTTGATAAGTATCATTCTATTTACTTTCCAACTTCAATACTTGCTATTTTTGATGATAATGAGAATAGCAATGATGAAGATTCTTTATTTCCTATTCTTAAATGCTTTCAAAATAATAATGGACATGGCAAACTATTTAATTATCTTGATAGTTCATCAGAACCAGGAATTATAAATGTATTGGAATAGTGGAAAATCATGAAATTAATTATCCAACATTATCTATGATAACGCATAATTATTTATCAATACTGTTTACTAGTGAATCTGTAGAATGATTATTTAGTCAAAGTAGCAATGTAATTACACCAGAACATAATAGACTTAGAAGTGATACAATTTGTATGACAATATGTCTTAAAAGTTGGCTAAAGTCTAATATGTTTTAATTTTTTTTTATGTATAAATTTTTTGTATAATTTGAGAAATAATAATGGTTAATAATAATAATAAAAAAGAGTATCGGGATAATAGTGCTTTTTCTTTTTGAAAAAAATATAAAGTTCTAATTGTGTAAAAGTTATTAAATATAAAAATAAAAATATAAAAAAATTTAACTAAAAAATATTTTTATAATATGAATTTAATTAATTTTTTCAAATTGAATGTAATGAAACAACCAGTAAGTTTGGTTGGAAAAGGTAATATGCCTTTAACGAAAGCTAGATAGCATTTACTTTATTTTCTACTTTATGTACCCATTTTGGGATTTTCTTTAATTTATATTATGAAAATATTTTTTAATAAATAAATGCTTTATCGCGTCTTAAAAATATACACTACCCTATCAAAAATATCTGGTCAACTAATAAAAATTATATTTTATTATTAAATTTATTAAATTACATTAAATTATAAATAATGCTTAGTATTTAGTTGGCTATCCATTATTTTTAATGCATGCTTCAATTTGATGTGACATGCTTTCAATAAATTTATATAAGTTTCAGATAGGATTTTTTTCCATTCTTCTTTTAATGCTTCTTCAAGTTTATGAAGATTTTTGGATGTATTATTTATTTTCAAAGCCTTCGTTCAAGTTCATGTCACAAATGTTCAATAGGATTAAGATCTGAAGATTGAGAAGGCCAATTTGGAAGAATTTTAATCTTTTTTTGTGTAATCCAATTCTTAATATCTTTTGTAGTATGAACTGAAGCATTGAAATGACACAGTGAACAAAAAAAAAATAAAGATTGACAATAATAAAATTAAATGTTTTGTTTAATTTTATTGACAAATTCTGATGTATTATTATAACATAATATAAACATATTAATTTTAATTATTAGAACCATAGCATTTATTTAAAAAAAATAATATACATATTATTATATTAAATCATAAGTAAATCAAAAAGAGCTTGACCAGATACTTTTGATAGGGTAGTGTATATATATTTAATTATTTTAATTCAGTTTGGTTAATTTGATTTGATTTGGTTTGATTCATCAAATATTTGATTTGATTTGATTTGATTCGTCAAATATTTGATTTGATTTGATTTGATTCAATCAAATATTTGATTCAATTCGATTTTGCGGAACTCTAGTAAGCTTTTATAGGTTTTGGAATTTAATTTAGCAATATTGATAAATAATCTTAAAATAACTTAACCTTACTTTTATTATCCCTTAAATCGTAGGGTTTTGCAGGCAAATTTGCCTGCTTTATAGTCTAAGGGATAAATTTCAAGTTAAAATAATTAAGATCATTTAAAAAAATAGTAAATGATTTTATAATTTGTCATTACTGCAATCTAGTAATAAACTGATTATGTTTTTATGTATTGACTTTACAAGAAAATAAAATATTACTTTAAGTTATTAAAATGAGAAAGAATTACTTTATATAATGTATTATCTTAATTATTTTGATATAAATCTAATGAATTATGATTTTTATAACAAATTAATAATATAAATTAATATTAATAAAGTAATATCATATTTTAATATAAAGATATATGAAAGAATTTTTTTCATTACTAAAATGAAATAATGATTAATTAATATAATGATCCTATAAATCAATATTCTAGATTTTTATCTTTTAAAGAATATAGGAGCTTTGCAATAGAAAGGGAGGAAACTCTAAAAAAATTTAAATTTTACTTTCTAAGCTAATTATGATTTTTTTTGTAAAATAAGTTCAGATTTAACATTAACTTAAAAAAAAATTTTTTTAGAGTTTCCTCCCTTTCTATTGCAAAGCTCCCATATATGTGATGTAATAATCAAAAGTCAATGAGAAATCATACTAATAGTTATATTATTAATACAAAATAAAAATAAGTATAATTGCCTGTAATACTTAACAAAATTTTTATGCTAATATATTTAGCTTATAATAAATTACTAGATTTTATATTTTATATAGAAATTATAAACAATTTTTTTTTTTACAATATTCAAAAAATTTTATTAGTAAATTGATAAAAAATTTTATCAAAATAAAAATATTACATTTACAAAGAATACCCAAAAGTTTTTGAATGTTATTTTTGACATTATTCACTGATTATAATTAGATCATAATTTAACATATATTAGATATAATCTCAGGTTATAATATATAAAAATTTTAGATAATTTGCTAAATATTGAGATATTAATGTAATTTAACAAATTATAAATAGTTTTAATTACAGTTTTTTTTTTAAAGTTTTTAAATAATGGTAAATTATTTTCTTAAAATTTAATGATTTAAAATTAAATAAAAATTTAAATATACAATAAATGAATAATATATTTATAATATATCAAAATTTAAACTATTTTAAATCATTGGTTGGTAAGATAATTAATATAAAAAATAATGTTTTAAAACCTTAATATTTTATGTTATTTTAATATATTGTTTATATCAAATATATATCAAAATCTCAATAATCAATAATTTAAAATAGTTCAAAATTTGTTATATTATAAATATTTTATTCATTTATTGTATATTTAAATTTTTATTTAATTTAAAACATAAAATTATTTATATTTTGTTAATTATATTAATATCTCAATATCTAGTAATTCAAATTATTTACAGTGACTTTCATAATTATTGTACCACTTCGTTTGTAATTTTTAGATTGTAATAAATAAAAATTTGATGATCAAATGATTTGCAGATTTAATTAATGTATTGTCTGAGTCTTCTTTTATAATATATTCAAATTCAAATTTTTTTTTATTTATAATTTTAAAAAAAAATTCTTTCATAACCATAAATTTTATGATACAATACTTCTGGCACATATAACCAATAAAATCAAAAACATAAATTTTTCAAATTTTTTTTAATAAACTATGCTCTAATTTTTTTTAACAAAACTATTACCATCTCGTATATCCCCTATTAGCCTTAAGTACATCTTTAACTCGTTGTGGCATAGTATCAATTAGCTTTAAACAAAAATTAGTATCAATTGATTCTATACTAATTGTATCTTATTTCACAAATCTTCTGCATTAGTAATATTATCAGAAAGCTGTCGCAAATGACGATCAACTTTATTCCATAAATGTTCGATAGGTTTAAGTCTGGCGATTGTGCTGACCAATCTAAAACCTCAACATTTTTGTCATCAAACCACTCTATTATTTTCTTTACTTTATGTTTTGGGTCATTATCCTATTGGAAAATAATATCGTTTACATTCAAATTATACACGCTAAGGGTCCCAAAAACTCATCTTCCAAAATTTCTCTATATAACTCTCTATCCATTCTTCTATCAATTTTACAATACTTTTCAATGCCAAATGAACCTATACAACCCCATATCATTATAGAACTTCCACCAAACTTTACAGTTGGTTTAATATACTGTGATTGTAAAGGTAAATTTGGATCTTTGAAATACCATTCTCTCCCATCTAAGCCAAAAATTAAGAATTTACTCTCATCTAACCCATCTGACCACACTACTTTTCACCAATCTTCTATGATCTAATTCTTATATTTTTGAGCAAATTTTTTTTGTACTTTTTTATGTCTTTTTAGCAGTAATGATTTTTTTTTAACTCTAGCTACAAGACCTTGCCTTTTCAATGAGCGTCGAATAGTATTTGGTGAAATAACAATATTTTCGTTGGAAATTAAAGATTTTTGAATTTAAATAGCATTTGTACATTCACCCGATTTAATAAGCCTGGCAATATTCCTATCATGACGTTCTGTAAGTATTTTTGGGCAGCCTGATTTTGGAATAACATCAAAGTTGCCTGTTTCTTCTTTTCTTTGTTTGATTCTTATTTTCTTATTACAGAAGCATGACTTATATTTTCGCGAGAAGCAATTGTATGACTTGGTAAACCTTCTTGGATAAGGGCAAAAATACGTTCCTTTTGGTGAAGTGGAATCGCCTTCATAATATATTTAAAAAAAACAAAAGAAAGGTGTACAAATTGATCTACCGATTTAAATTTACTTATATGTATAAGATGTGTTGCACAATCATAACTTTATTAAATTAATTTTGATTCCAAAAATATTGTATCACGAAAAAATTGCATATAAAGAAATTTTTTAAAAACCCACAAATTAAGTAATACTCAAATTTAAATATATTTAAAAATCTGATTACAGGCTTTAAATTGGTTTAAAATTTTAGTTTTATAATCGATTTAATTATTTAGGTATCATGATCTAAAATTAAAAATGAAGTAGTACAATAATTAAGGAAGTCACTGTAAATTTTTATATGTTATAGCCTGGGATTATATCTAATATATATTAAATTTTAATCTAATTCTAATCAGTGAGTTTTGAGAAATACAATGTCAAAGGTAACATTAAAAAACTTTTGGATATCCTCTATACTTAAAATTTAAATATTTACAAAATAATATTTAGTGTGTTTACTCTTAACTTTAATTACTACATTAATACAATTAGATAAACTTAAAATTAAGTGATGTAATATTTCTAAGATAATTTTTTTTCATTTCTCTTTTATAGCATCTTTTAATTTAAGTAAAGGCTTTCTTTTTCAGATCTGATAAAAGATTTAAAATAAATTTTTTATACAAATTTTTTGTAATTCAAAAGTTATTTCTTTAATAATAAAAATTTATAAGTTTTTATCTATTTTTATGAATAAAAATTCATTAAAAAAGAAAAAAATCTGATGTTATTTTTTAATTTATATAAGTGATTTTATTTTATTTTTAATTATATATATAATTTAATTTCTTTGAAATCACGTGATATATAATGTCTAAGTAAATATCTAGAATATAAAAGATGTTGGACATGAACACGTTCATATCCCGGTGATAGATTTTTTGACATAACTGTGATATAAATCACGTGAATATCTAAAATTTAGATATTTATTTTTGGCTTTTTTTTTTACCCCAAAAATATTTTAATGTAGTTTTGATATTAATTTAAAAAAATTTTGTTATTGTTATATATATATAAAATATAAAGAAAAAAAATTCTAAATGCTAAAGATAGTATAAATATTACAAATAAGTAAAAACGCCTCATAACCAAGAAATTACCGCTCTGAACCCTCAAACTCATTATCAGATTTTTTTTTTTTTTTAATCTAAATTTTCAGCTAAAATTTACACCATACTTCATTGATAATCGACGCGCATTGTGCCGTTAAAGCCATGATATAATACTCGAAATAAAAGCCTCAATCAAGTAATGCTTTGTTTGACCTTATAATAATAATAAATAGAAATACATTACTCAACTTTAACAACAAATTAAATGCACAAACTCAAATTTTTTTTTAAAAGAGAAAATAAAAATAAAAATAAAAATAAAAAATAAAAATAAAATTATATAGTTTATAGTAGTATAATGATTATTAACAAAATTCGGAAATAAACCTAAATACACTTCGAATACCCATAAACTTTGTAATATAAAAAAGGGTGGAGCACCTGTCCCCAAAAAAAGTTTTTTTAATAAAAACTATTAAAATTACTATAAAGGCTCCTGTCCTTTGAAAAGAGATCTACGGCATACAGGACTAATTTTAAAATATTTATTTGAGGGAGATAAAATTGGGGAAAGTAATGTATAAAAAAATTATTCACAAGAAAAAGTATATATCTGTGAGAAGTAAAAAAGTGATGGGAGAAATAATGAATGTTTATATAAAGAAAAGAAAGGAAAAAAAATAAAATGAAAAAAAAAATACAATATTGGCATACACCAAAAATGATAATCTTGCATTCAAATAAATTTTTTATGAGCCCATTTCAGCCTACATATAAAATGAATTAAATATTAACTCCTACTCGTCGACATATAAATTAATCTTAATAAAACGAAATTATTGAAATTATACTACCATTGCCTTTTTAACTTTCTCAAATTCTTTCAACATCTTGCGTCTAGCTCCAAGAGCAGCTACTCCTTTTTGCTCTAGTTCAGTATCGTCTAATTCGATAATTTCTTTGTAATTCATACCTTCAAATACCGGAGTATACTTGTGTAAACGAAGACTTCGTAGCCATTGTGGAATATCTATATATACATTATGAAGTTAATTTTGTTAATTAATATGCGCATCATAAGGAAAAACGTTATAATTACAAACCTTGTAGTAAGTTAAAATCAACTGTATCATCATTTGGTTTTTTCTTATTTTTACCAACAACACCACCACCGCCGCCGCCGCTATTGTGACCTTTCGAATTATTAGCATGATGTGAAGCATCACTATGATCACTATGATAACCGCCCACCTCTCCATTCTCGTCACTATAAGGTACTCCTACATTCGGAGGAGTTAAGTGAGTTCCTTTCCCACTGCTAGTTGAAGGACCCCAACCAGAATGGATAGGATACAAACCACCGGTAGGGTTAGGATTTGGTGAAGTAGGTCGCGAACTTTGCCTTGATCCATGAGTTTTTGGACTTGGAATAGGAGATTGTTGAGGTGAACGAATATTTCCATCAGCGTCGTACATCGCTAGAACGATATTTGCCGTGTTATATTTCTCTTCTTGTACTGTAGCAGGAACTCCAGAATTATTATTTTTTCCGTGATTACGACGGAATTTTTTAACATCACTTTCTAACACAACACGATTGCCAGAACTATTACTAATGCTCCAATTGGTTAATTTTTTATTAACCAAATCAACGTCTGTAGATTGCTTATTTTTGTTTTCTGCAAACATTGGTACCACCGGTGTAGACACCATACTAGCCCAACTACCGCCAACAAGAGGAGATAACTCGCCATCAAATGCGCCAGTTCCTGGTCGAGGAGATCGTAATGGGAAAGCTGCTGGAGTCCAAGGAAGAGCACTAAGGTCAGCAGATTTCGGCCGACCATTGCTTGTTCGGTCTTTATTATTAATGCTGTTATTGTTGTTGTTATTATTATTATTATTGCTAGAAGCACTAGTAGGAGCCCAAACCGATTGATCTGTTTCGGCAACCATAGATTTTGGTCGTGATGAATATAAGGAAGCCGATCGATTACCGGTATTGGCTTGAAGTCTAGCTCTTTGCTGTGCAAGTGCAGCTGCAGGATCCGAGTAAATAGCGGCTTCAGGAGACAAAAATTCGACACCCGAGTGTCGATCATATAAACGATTACGTGGATACGTCGGACTTGTTGGTGATTTAAGAGACATACCAGCTAGTTTGGCTTCGACCTCAGCTTTGGCCATAGCGCCTGCCAATTGCGCTTGCATTAGATCTGATAATTTTTTAATATAAAAAATTTTGAATCAATCAAGTATTCTATCAACGCGTAATTTCTTATATAGATACATTACACTGGTGGATCATACAATTTTTAAATAATGATAATTTTCCCAGAAAAAGTTGTAGACGTCATTAAAAAAAATTATTTTTGTATTTCTAAACTCACCCTTTTCAGGATTTGCCGGTGACAGAAGAGCTCCCATAGGGTCACTTCTTGCCATTTGTTGAAGCACTGTTATGAAAAATCGTATCTGTACTTGAGTTGAATGTTGTAACAAACTATACAACGCGGCCGTTCGTTCAGCTTCGGATAATACTCGGAACCATTGTTCAATAGCACTAAGTTCTTCTTTGAAGTTTTGATCTAAACTTGCTGTAGCCATTTCTTCAAGTGTTTGTTCATAATGTTGGAGGTCTTCAAACCACTTGTCAATTGCTTCAGCTTGAAAAGAAAAAATTTTGAAGTGAATTTTTTATTGGAAATATTATATATATATATATATTTTCTCTTTCCCACAGAAAGGTTCATTATAGTTTTGCCAAAGAAATTTTATTACGTTATAAAATAAAACTTTTTAATAGCAGGAAACAACATAACCTTTTGAAAACTCTCTTACCTTCAGGTGATTGATATGTGTTATGGTTATTTGCGGAGAATATTTCGGAAGTTGGCCTCGAACTCCTATGGTTTGTCGGTTGTTGTCCCAAGTGAGATAGGTCAGCCGATTGTCGATACTGTGAGTTAGATCCCGATTTTGCGGGTTGAAGGTTAAATTGTTCGCTGACAGGTCGTTGTGTAGTCATGATGGGAAACGAAACTGATGAGTAATTCTTTTTTTTAAACTTGTTTAAGATGGCCTCTAAATAAAAAGTTGAAGATCGGTGACAGAGCTTTCTTAAGAGAGTGAGTGGAGAATGTAGAAGTGGGTAGAAAAAGGGTGAGAGAAGAAAGTACCTCTTTGTCACCTTAAACTTATTGAAGAGCTTAATGACAAACTTCTACAAGAGGACTAGAAAAAAAAACTATAAGAAACGTAGCATTTGCTATTAATAGAGATTTCAACTTTTTATATTATTCTTTTTATTCATATAAATTGAGATAATTTTATCGCAAAAAAAAAACTGTTTGATGATACAACGAGAATCTCGGATAAACGAAGAATTGGTGGTGAAAAATGAAAATTATAAATGCTAAGCCGCAGTTATTTTGCGCCACCAATTTATATTTTACACCAGTCAATTCATAAATTTTCCATAGATATAAGTTTTACTTAATCTTCATATGAAATTTCCTTATTCTGCAACTTTTTTTTTGGTGAAAAATTGGCAATCAATGATCAGAAATTCAGCGATCAAAAAATACTCTTGAATCGAATTAGTTAGACTGTTTCGAAATTTTTACCGGTTTCCTCTTTCTGAAACATGACAAACAATTTCAAAATAAACACTAATATAAAGTACATAAAAACAATTTAAAGACCTAATTTTTTATGTCAATTATAGTTTAAATTAAAAAAAAGATCACTCCCATTTAAGGGATAGAACAATGTACCACGAGAATCTAAACCGACATACAACTAGTAATTAACTCATTTTTTATGCAGACTTAAAATAAAGGTGATCATTGTAAAACATCTCGAATATATGGAAGCTAAGATATAGTCTCGTGAACAATATTCACAATGATGATGATCTTGAAAGGATCTTTCGGTTGTTGTTATGACGTTTAAAATTTATTCAATTTTGATATAAAATAAGATCTCGTTAAATTATATATAAGATGTTATATATACATTGCAGTAAAAAAAAAACCAGAAAACAAAATTATGATCACAAAAATTATATTCTTGTTTCAAGTTTGTATTTGTCATACCGATCACAAAATTCCGGGACTTTTACAGCTTTGGATTTTCTAGTCAACCTAAACCACATGGTTTCAATTTGTTGTGTTCATATTCTTTGCATGTTGAAAGAATCTCTTTGTCAAATTGCGGGTTCTTTGTCAAGTTGATTGATTATCAAATATAACATCATTTGATCATCCTTCTGATGATTGGCTAGATCAAAAGATCTATAAATGCTTTTTATATTTCCTAACCGACCTGGTAGGAAATTTCAGAAATGTCTGGATATACTTCAAATCCAAACCGTAAACCTATCAGGTATATTACATGATAGATATTATCAATTTAGTTTTTTTTAAATACCATGCATTCTCGTATTACTTTTGTATTATGAAGAATTTGAATTAGTTTGCAAGTTGAACTTCATGAGTCACTTTTTTTATAACTGAATAATAATACAGAGTATGGGTTGACGGTTGCTTTGATATGATGCATTATGGCCACGCCAACGCTTTGCGGCAGGTAAATACTAGGAAAAAAAAAATTTTTTTTCCACGGAACTAATGTTCATAATAATTTCAATTTGCCAGGCAAAGGCAATGGGTGATTATCTGGTCGTCGGTGTTCATTCGGATGCAGAAATCGAAAAACACAAGGGACCCACCGTTATGAAAGAGGAGGAGAGGTAATAACAAGTGGTTGGGATATATACTTTTTTATATTAATTTAATCAATGAGAATTTTATTTTATTATAGATATGCTGCAGTTGCGGCATGCAAATGGGTCGATTTAGTTGTTCCAAATGCACCTTATTTTACAAGTCTTGAGGTAATGGATCAACATAACTGTGATTATTGTGTGCATGGTGATGACATTACCACCCTTGCCGATGGTACAGACTGTTATCAAGCCGTAAAGGATGCCGGTAGATATCGAGAATGTAAACGTACTCAAGGTGTATCAACTACTGAATTGGTTGGACGCATGTTACTGATGACACGTGATCATCACAACCGTCGATCATCTATCGCCTCGATTAATAATGAAGAATTAAGTACTTTTAGTAGTAGTGCATCAAAACAAAGCCCAGAAACAAAAGTTTCCCATTTTTTACCAACTTCGAAAAGGATAGTGCAGTTCTCGGAAGGAAAAGAACCTGCACCAGGAGACAAGGTCATTTATGTTGATGGAACTTTTGATTTGTTCCATGTAGGACATATTGAATTTTTGAAGAGAGCCAGGGCTTTGGGAGATTATTTGTTAGTTGGTGTTCATGATGATCAAGTAAATATATATATATTCTTTATCAATTAGCATTGATCATTCATCTTTCAACGTAATTTTTTTATTTGAACAATAGTATTACCCGATTTCTTTATGTAGACGGTTAATGCAATTAAAGAAGTGAATTATCCTTTGATGAATCTTCATGAACGCGTTTTGAGCGTTCTCGCTTGCAGAGTAAAATTATTTCTAGATTATATTTTCATTTGTCATTATTATTTATTTGTTTTCTAAAGAAAAAAAAACTCTCTTATAAGCAGTATGTGGATGAAGTCATCATCGGTGCACCCTATAGTGTTGACAATAACGTATTATCAAAAGTTTATAAAGTCGACATTGTAGCTCATGGAAATACTCCATCATTGCCCGATTTAAATGGGAAAGATCCTTATGAAGTAATGTGATGATCAATTTTATTATCATTTTATGATTTATATCTAGCATAAATTAACCATTAATTTTATGTAGATTCCTAAAGAACTAGGAATTTATGTTGAAATTGAAAATCCTTCTGCTGAATTAACAACAACAAAAATTATTGAACGTATAATTGAGCATAGAAAGATGTTAGTAATAAATCCTTTAAGTAGCTCTGTTTTTTTTTTGTTTAACAAGTGATTTTTATTTTTATTTTTGAAGGTATGAAGAGCGTCAAGCGCGAAAGAATGAGAAGGCAAAGTTAGAAGCTGAAGCCGAACGTTTAGTAAAGAATAAATAAAAGATAATAGACCTATTTATTAATGAGAAAATTTTTTTTATTTTTCTCTCAAGATTTATTTATCAATAAAAACAACCGAAATATTGACCAATTGTTAAAAAAATTAATTTCCAATGGATAAATATTAATTGATTAATCTATTATTAATTATGAATAGTCTATCATTATTAAAAAAACTTCGTGAACTCTAAATTAGGTAATAACCGGTTCTGAACCACTTTTTTTGTTTATGTTTTGTTTTTTTATTTTTTCGTTTAAGTCTATAAATGTATCAAATTGACAATAAAAGTTAATAGTGTAAAAATAAAATTGGTTAATAAACATAAATCTTTAAAAATTAAAGAAATATTTTATTTTTTTTAATACCTGTAAAACAATTTTTTTTCTTTACTGAAAAAAAAATAACCGGATACATCCGTCGTAGCATGACAGCCCATAAATCGCACGTGATTTTACGATTTTATCGCGATTATAAATAATTCTAGTCGAAATTTTATAATTTTTAGTAAATTTGACCAAATTTATTATAACAAAATCAATGTAAAATATAAAATATAACAATTAACCATCCAAAAAAAAAAATATTTTATTCATTAATAATCAATATTATCATTTAGATTAATGTAAAGAAAATTAAGCATTTGAATGCTTTTTTAAGTGCCACCCTTCTATCAAAAAAAATTGTTTTATAGCTAGAAAAGCTACGTTCAACATTAACACCAGATACTGGTAACCATATATATATTAATGCTAATGCACTAGGTTCTGTTAATGTCTTTTACTATGCCAATATACATTTAAGTCTACAAATTCCTCATCTAATTCTATTCTTAAATCAAATTATGAGTAGGAGAATGAAACTTCTTAATAATATTATAATCAGGGTTGGGAATTTTGTATTTACTAGATAAAATTACCACTGTACTTGTACTAATTTTATATTAATTATTATAATGTACTAATTGTATTAACTATACTAATCATTGTACTAACAATGTACTTCCCAACCCTGATTATAATCTGTCATATTATCATTTGTTATATTAGTTTGAATAAACACATTGTATTACTTTAAATAATGATAAAACTGAATGGTAAGAGAGATGTTTTTCCCATTTTTCATAAGCCAATCCAAAAGCAATGTAAAAATGCTTCTATATCACAATTTCTTTCAATAAAAATTTATTTTATTTCATTTAATATTGGTGGAGTCCTTTTCCTGATAAATAAAACTTGAAAACAAACTATTCTTGAATAAACAAATAGAGCTATTGCTTTATTTCAGATTTAAAGAGTTATAAGTCATTAACTAACCTAATTAAAATTTTTAAATAATTAATTAAGTTATTAATTTAATTGAATTATTAAAAATTTCTTACTTATTACAAATATATGTAGGTAATGATGCTAAAGTAGAAAATTAAATTTATAATAAATATTTTTTTATTTTTATTTTTTTTAATTTAAAGAGCATTAATAGTAATTAGGAGTAAGGTAACTATAAGGTCTTGTAATAGGCCTATTAAATTTGTCTAACAAGTCATATTTTTTAATCTTAGATATTTTTGTATATTTCAACATATCTATCTAACTAAGTACACTCTTTGTAAAATGCTATTTAAGGTCTGACATCTTAATTAAAAATGTTAACTTTTATAAATATAATACTATTATTAGGGTTCCTCAAAATCGAATCGAATCAAATATTTAAGCAATTTGAATTTGATTTGATTTTTTCAAATCAAATCAAA
>CAMKVN010001832.1:0-16201 GCA_946474995.1 Funneliformis geosporum
TTGATATAGAATCATTAATTACGTATACAAACCTTAAAAAAAACGTATCATTTCCTTATTTCGATTTCTTATAGGGATTATTAATATATTATTTAAAATTTTTATTTAATATATATGATGTGATATTTACAGATTTCTATTAGATGATTAAATTAATTAGTATAATAAATTTAGCAAAAATATTTTATTAATACAATATAACAATATTAAAAAAATAAATTATATATTTAGCTTATTATATTGATAACATAATATTTCTATATTAATGATAATATACTATCTTAATAATTTTTTTTGTTTTAATTTGCTTACTATTTGAAAATTATCAACTTTTAACCTATTTTTTTAATAAATTAATGATCAATTTATATAATCTCTTAAATTTAAAAAATAAATAAATAAAACATATTTGTATTTTCTTATCCTATTTTTATTTTATTTTTATTTTTTAAATATATAGAATTGTAAAGTATTCATATGTAAGAAAATGATGATAATCTTTTAATATAATTACTCAGAAAATATTATAATAATTTGATAAAAAGGATTTTTTATTAAAAAAAAATAATGTAAATAAATAACATATTTTTTTCATATCATATAATTTTATTTAATATAAAAATTTTTCAATTATTTTCTTTATATTTCAAATAATCAATCTAACTAACTTATGTTATAATTTTGAATTTGAATTTATTGCTTGAATAAAAATATTACTTTTTATTAATTTTAATTAATAGATATTTATAATTATTATAATTTATATTATTAAATAAAAAATAGATAGTATAAAAATTTAAGGTGATTTTTATTATAACAATAGTTTTTTTTTGATTTGTTATATTTAGATTTAGATTTTATTTAGTATATTTATAATTTATATTCTGTAAAATTATTCAGAATTATAAGAATATAATTATTTTTAATAAAACATTTTTAGGTAAGATTTTTCTGAGATTATTAGTCTCTGAAATTTTGATCATATTATTTGATACTTCTAGTATTTTTTTTTTAAAGATATATCTTAAAAAGCATTTATTAATGATTATAAATAAGTTTTAAAATAGACTTTGCATTTTAAGTTATAAGGTTTAAATAATAGATAAATTTTTTCAGCTCTTTGAGTTTTTTTATATAAGATATTTCTTTATATAATAATTTATATAAGTTATATATTATAAAAAAAATTGTAATATCTTTATTTTAAAGTAGATATAGAAATAAAATAGAATTCTATTTTTATGTTTTAAAAGTTTTTAAAATAAAAAAAGCATTAAGAATACTTGTAATTAAATAAAATTATATAAAATTTAATATTAAATAGTATAATCAGAAAAAAATTGAGAAATTTTAAATAGTTTTTTTTTTAATTTTTTTTAATGAATAATAAGTATTATAACTTTATTTTTTATTATTTTTAAAAAGCAACTTACTAGTTCAAATTTTCCAATAATATTTTATTTTTATATAATTAAAAATACTTGAAATTTTATATAGAAAAAAATCTTTACCCAATATATTATATAAATGAAAGTTATATATTAGATAGGTATTAGATGATAAAAATAATATCAATAAAGTGAAAAAAAAAGAAAAGATGTTTAAATCCTTATATTGCTTTAATCTTCATCTAGAATCATTGAGAAATTTCAAATATTTATATTCAGATAATGAAATAATATTTGGATTCTGATCATTTAACTGCAATTAATTGATATACTTGAAATTTGAAATCAAGTTTATTCTGATTAATTTTAACAATAATTTTAATGTTTGAAAAAACTTTTAAAAATTTGATATTTATAGTTTCAAGAATTCTATAATAAGCTTATATAATTTTTTATAAAGTTTTTTTTTTTTTTGTGAACATAAAGAAAAAGTAAATTGTATTGTATAATTCTTTTGAAAACTTATCCTTATATATGTTTATCAAATGATTGGAATGAAAGTTATTGATTTATTTATAGGGAGGTTGAAATGATTACATGCAAGTTACTCTGAATTATTTGCAAATATATTATAAATAAATAATTGTATAAAATTACATTTTTCTTTGAAACCAAAAATATATATATATATATATATAAAATATTTTAAAAAGAGGTTAATTATTTAAACCATAATTATAATTATTATCAGGTATTGTTCCGATTGAAACTGATCTATGATTACGCTTGTATTTGCGATTACCCAGTAAAGACGTTTTTTCATCTGCATCATCACCAACATCATGCAACATCTCTTCAAATGATAAAATCCTCGTGACAGATGAATCACCTCCCAAAAAACCATTATCAGAATCGTTTATATTCTCGGTATTTTTATTAAAATCATCATCATAAAGTTCAGTGAATCCTTCAATATTATGTCCTAATAGCATTCTATCTTCTACTATAAATTCCTCTTCTGGTGCAATACTTTTTCGCCATGATAATATAAGTACACCACATAATAATAAACATATGCCTAATGTTACGAAAAATATTTGCCACCAATATAGTTGATTCCATTGATTGTAATATACGAGACCATTAAATATTGATGAAACATTATAAGTGCAAAATGAAAGTGGAACTAAAATAACGGTATCACATAATTTTAGTCCTTTATTAAGGTAATAAAGCTGAAAATAATTAAAATAATTGGTTAAACACGAATGAAATGTATAAAAAGAAATCACCACACACACACACACACACACGTGAGATTACCTGTAACAAAGCCGTGAAAGCCAATGCTACAACGATAAACCAACTTAACGGCTGATTAAACTGGTTATCGCAATTAAGAATAGACAAAAGTAATAATTCCAAACCACTCTTTGCAAATAATAAACTCTGACTTGATATCATACCACCAACGCATCCATATGAGATTCCGAGAATCGTTTGAAATTTTTTCAATGACCAACCAAATGTAAGATTACGTTCACCTAGGAGCATTTGATTCAATACGCCTTCTCCAAATTTATTCGCGATTAGAAAACAAAATACCACAAATTCAATGATAGAAAAATAAATTATAAATGCTGGACGTTTATAAAGTTCGATCAAATCTTCTAATGAATGACTCGGTTCATTGACCACACCGAAAAACCCAATCATTATCGCTCCGATTAAGATGAAAATGGTCCCTAGAAAATGAAAATTTGTCACATTTTGTGAAGTTTATAATGAAAATTTTTTTTTTTTTTAAAAAAAAAAAAAATGTGACCATTTTAAAAGGGGTGAGATCGATAATTTTATGCATATCATGTGATCGCCAATGAAAATTGATTAAAAGGGGGGTCTTAAAAATCTAAGGAATTGAATCACACCTATTATTGTCTGCTTTGTAAACACATCACCCAAAAGTATTTTGGCAAAGAATGCATTGAAAATCAAAGTTACAGCCCCCAAGGGAGCCAAAATAATGATTGGAAGGTAACCAATTGAAAACACACTTCCAATTATATTTGAAATTATATAAGTATCAAAACCTAGATGCCATAAAGGTTGTCGGCATGCAGATCGTCTAAGTTCTTTTGGATAAACGTTTTCATTTATTATATGAGATTTACGTTGTATCGTAAGACCAAGTGATTGAACAAACGAAGTTGATACAGCTATGGTAATACCGATAGCGAAATTGAAATGTGGGGTGTTGTCTTCTTCCTCATATACTTCATTATTCAGCGAACAGCCCACCATTTTTTTTTATTAGTGTGATATAATGAAATGAAATAGTGAGTGTTGTATAATCTTTGATGAAATCGCGTTTGGGCTATTTGGTCTTTTTAATCTAATTAACCTAATACCTTTTACATAAAAGTGTAGAAGAAAATTTCAATATGATTCAAAAAAAAAATGAGTAACAAAAAGAAAGGGAGTTCAAACATTGAAATTTATATCTTTTTTTTTTTTTTAATTCTCCCTATTATTTTCTATGATGTTTTTGGAAAATTGAAAGTATAATCATTTGTATTGTGATATCATAAATATCAACTGGCGTATAAGATCACGTATCCCGTTGTCACATAATAATCACGCGCTCAATCACATCCCTTACTTTTTTTATAAAGAAATTGAACCATGTGAGTTTGACCAAGTTATAAACTTGTTCTGCACAAAATCGAAATTTCGAATGTATTTCAATTCTTTTTGTAGATCAAAGTTAAAAATATGAAACTAACTTCATTTTTCTTTCTATTACCGTATTAGGTTTTAACTTAAAACAAATGAATAATACGATGTGAAAAAATATTCTCTTTGCATTATTCTAAACTTTACAATTTTAGGATAAATAACAAAAAAGTCCAAGACGGTTTATTGTCTTGAGAGAAAATGTAAAAAAAAAATTCAATGATTGGCTACATTTTTAATGAAGATATTTTGGATTTTCACGTGATGTCAGGCTATAATGCTATAATCATGTGACGTTTATCAGCTAATAAGTAAAACTACTTCTCTCTCTTTTTTATTGCAGTTCAAATTTAATTTCGGAATGAATAAATACGTGATTGATCCTCGATTTCGGCATGGAAAATTATTACAAGCTTTCTTATGAGCTAAAAATTGGTGAGGATGATTCAAAAGTATGAATTAATACCTTATTCGGACGTGATTACGGGTTAAACAACAAACACGATAAAAGATGAGCCCTTGAACTTATAAAAACGGAAGTTCACAATGTAATTCATGAACTACCATGGGTATGTGCCAAAATTTTGGGTAATCGGTTCATAAGTAGAACTTTGACTAATAAAGTCGCGTGTAAAGTCAAATTTAACGTCCGAGTTTAAGATTTGTAGTCTGCGTATTCTTTCACGTGTTTCAACGAATACGTGCCATTGCAATTTATTGGTCATCCGTGATACAATTATTTAAATTCCGAAAAAATTATAAATATAGACCTATAAGCTCAAATTCAAAAAATTCAATACTTTGTCCGGTTTCTGTCTTTCTATTTACAATTCTCATAAAATTTCAATTTCTTCTTTTTTTTTGGAAAGAACTAGACTTGTACATCAGTGGAACATGGATTACACTATGCACTTTCCAAACTCCAACCATGCTGTCAGCAATCATTTTAACTTTACTACTTCCCCAATTCACTCGCCTACCAACGCTGGACGTAAAAGAACTCGTAGTAATAGCATAAGCAGGAATGAACATGTCCAGGTATCAAACTTTTACATTTATAGTTATGAGGATAGAGAGTTCATTATTTCTGACGTGAGTCGTAATAATCATATTATTAAAAATAATTTTTTTTTTTTTTTTTTTCAGAAAACCGTACGACTCTTGAGTCCTCCACGTTTTAAGGGAACTCCGTCTTTTCCAAATCCACAATTCTCATGTTGGAATGATAATCGGCTTAGTCGTTCTAGCTCTATCAGTGAGCTAAGCAATAAAACACAATTACTAGCCGTTCAAGAAACAACGCATGTAGGATTCATGGACTATGATAACATGCAGATTGATTTAGAGAGTGAGATTGTATGTTACACAAGTATAGATGATTTTCTTTGTATTTGACTGAAATGGGTATTCTTTCATGTTTTTTTTTTAATAAAGAGATCTTACTAACCTCTTTGATCACATTTATTTAAAAGATTCAACTTCATGAGACGGACATAAAGTCATCAACGTATTCCTTACCAATACGTGGTCAGCGCCAACATCATCGACAAGTACAATCGCATCAATTACCTTTTACCATGGGACGTCGTTCAGATTGTGAAAAATGTCGGCTGCGCGTCCCCGGACATTTCAGCCACGTTCTCTCACATTAATGTAATAGTAGTATATTAGTTATTGTACCTAATATTTGATTATAGATTAACAATACTAGGAGAATATGGAACAAACTTTATTGAGAATACGAAAATAACGCTACCAACAAAAACCAATGAAAGTATGGTCTAATGATTTTATCATTTTATTTATTTATTTAAGAAAACATTAATTAGCATTCAAATAATTCCCGTTATTAGTGAAATTTTCATTTCTAAATTCATACATTTCGTTTTGAGGTAGCTATGATTTCAATTCTTCTTCCTCTTGATGGCAAGGGGAACATAAAGATTTCCCGTTTTCTATAAAAAACAAATTCTTTTCTATATATCTCTGTATCTAATTTTAGAAATCCTAATGGATATATTTAAATGAGAAATTAAATTAGAGACAATTAGATAAATTGAGAGATTTTATAAGTAAATTAAGTGTCTCTCAATCATAAACAAAATTAGTGTTTTCAATTTTTTTTTTTTTTTTGGATTCCTAAAGTTTTAAATAAATTCTTATTCTATAGACACTTTTTTTTTAAAAAAAAGAGGAAAGAATAAGTAAGACACGAACGGATTGAAAAAAATCATTTTTAAAAAGAACTTAAATCAATAGATATTTGTAGCTTATTATATATACGGCAGTTTATTTCAACAAGAATAAATTCAATCTTTGATTCATTTGTACATTTCAATAAATGGTCTTTGATTCATGATATACAAAGGAGCGAAAAGAAACTATATGGCACAAGTGTTCTTTAATAACTTGGAATATACACAACCCATATTTAATACAACCAAAAAAAAAAAAAAAAGTTCAGAAAAAAAAAATACAAGATAAAGAAACAGTTAAATACATAATGAAATAATGATAATAATAAATAGAAAAAGGGGGAGAAATACGACAAAGAAAATTAGCGTTAAGGATCTTCAGAAGCCTGAATATTTCAAAAATAAAAAATTACAACTGATATCACGAAATTATTAAATTAAGTTTCTGCAATTTTAGTATCTTTAGTATTTTTAGCTTCGGGTGTTGGTTCTTTGGTTTCTTTTTTGAAAAAGTATTCTTTGAATTTTTTCATGAGACTCTTCCGCTTATTAATTGATTCAACTTCTCTGGTACTTTCTAAATTTTTAGGTGGAACTTCGGGAGCATCTTCAGCGGTTTGATCTTCAGTTTTAGGTGGAACTTCGGGTGGGTTAGATTCGGGGGGGCTTGCTTTACTCTGTTCTTCGACTACTTTTGATACTTCTTCAGTTTTCTTTTCCACTGCTTCAACTTTAGAATTCTCTTTCCCTTTTTGATTTGGTTCTTCTTGTTTTGGTTCTTCCTTCTTTGGTTCTTTAATTAATTCCTCTTTAGCCGGTTCCTTTTTGGTTGGTTCTTCTTTAATTGGTTCCTCTTTCGCTGGTTCCACTTTGGTTGGTGCTTCATTAGTTGGTTCTCCAACTTTAGTCTCTTCAAGTTTTGGTTCAACAACCTTAGTTTCTTTAGCAATCTCTTTAGGTTTCTCTTCTGCAACAATAGCAGCACTAATCGGCTCTGGCTGCTTTACTTGTGGTTCTTCTTTTTTGACCTCTTCTATTTTAGGTTCTTCTTTTTTAACCTCTTCTTTTTTAACCTCTTCTTTTTTAACCTCTTCTTTTTTAGCCTCTTCTTTTTTAGCCTCTTCTTTTTTAGCCTCTTCTTTTTTAGTCTCTTCTTTTTTATCCTCTTTTTTTTTATCCTCTTCTTTTTTAGGCTCTTCTTTTTTAACCTCTTCTTTTTTATCCACTTCTATTTTAGGTTCTTCTTTTTTAACCTCTTCTATTTTAGGCTCTTCTTTTTTGGGCTCTTCTTTTGGGGGCTCTTCTTTTTTAACCTCTACTATTTTAGGCTCTTCTTTTTTAGGCTCTTCTTTTTTGGGCTCTTCTTTTTTAAGTACTTCAGGTTGTTCTTTTTTAGGTTCAATTTTGGGTTCCTCTTTAAGTTCCTCGGTTTTCACTTCGTTTTTAACATCAGCATTCGTTTCAGGAACTTCTTGAATGCTAGTTGATACCTCAGGTTTAGTGGTACTTGTTGTAGTGGTGTTTTGATCTGCCATTTTGAATAAAAGTAGAGATGGAGGGGAAAAAGTAGAGGTAAAAAATATAGGTTTCTTTATTCAGTTTTCAACAACTTAACACGATACTATTTTAGGTGTTATAAGGAAAAAAACCCGACTGAAGTGTCTTTTCTTGTAAAACCGATAGATATAAAAAATATTTTGGCGCATGTGGCAAGATGGTAACACAAGGGTAGGTTTTAAAAATTTTTTTTTTGATGATCAATAAGTTATAGATAGACACAGTCTGATCTCAATTATTCTCTTTATGGAAAATCGTCGAACACAATGTCGCAATGCAATCAGATAAACCTTAAAAAGAAAATCTTTTTCTTTGGGGGTTATTTCTTCTTTTTCATTTCATCCATCTTCACAATATACCTTAAGAAATCAATTAATTGAAAAAAGATTTACTCTTCGCCTGGTAAAACCACAATTGGTCGAAAATATTTTTCTATTGAAAATTTGCGTTATAAATCTCGTTTTTCGGTGATGAAATTTCCATTTATTTTATTTATTTATTTATTTTTTTTTGGTTACGCCAAAATACAATAATCCTTAAATGTAATAAAAAAGAAGAAAAGTATAAAGAATCTCATTGTTCGTTTGAAAAAAAAAATATTTCTCACAATATGGGGGACATTAGTGTAACAATTTTTTCGATCATACCAAAAATGTGAATAATTATATTTTCTTTGTTTAAAAGGATTTTTTTTTGTATGAAAAGATTTAAAAAAAATATTACTGATAAGCATATAAAAATATTAGATAAAAAATTTTGTGTTACTGCGCAGCAGTGATCATCAATCAGGATGATCAGGGTAAATTACATTCGTTCGTATCAGTTCGTATCACACATACCATTGAATCTCGTAATTAAATTATTTCTAATTTCAGGTTCCTCCGATATTATGTTAATCCGTTTTTCTTTATAAATTTAAATTACAATATGTCTCAAAAAGGATCTAAAATTAAAATTGGAATTGTAATAATTATAATTTTTTTTGAGGAAATTAACATCAATTAAAAAAAATATATATTTTTTTTAATGAGACTGAAGGTTCAATCCAAGGTTGGATGCTTTATTTTTCATGAATGATAAGTCATAAATTTACCCGTTATGTATGGTTATGTATGTTACAAAACGAAATATAAGTGAAGTTACTAACTGAATATCATATATTACATAACCGTACATTATTTTATTTATATTAAATTCATAAACGCAAATTAAAAATAAAAATCCATATAGAAGATAAAACTTGTTATAGAATCCTAACTCTATAGACAAGAAAACGCGTAACTTCCGGATTCGCCATTAATACGATTGATCCCGCCATGAAGAGACGAGAGCGATTTATTCTTTCCATCATCAACTCTATAAGTTTCACTAGTTCTAATCCAATAAAAGCATTATTAATTTATTCACCATGAATTTGCGCTTTCAATAAGATATTCCAAAACATTCTCTTTATTCATCTCGAGAAATCCCTTCTTGTAATTTGTTTGTACTGATGTATTTATTCAATCTAACTACAAGTTCTCGAACTAATAAAGTTTCGAGTCCGGTAATGATAACTGTTTTACAAGTATTTTCTTGTTCTCGTTTAGAAATGGGGTCGAGCTTGTTAGAAATAAGAAAAGAATAATCTTTGATCAAAGAAGAAACTTAAACAAAAGTTTTATTCAACACGAAAAAAAATAATTCATCTTTAAAAAATTGGTTAAATCGTGTTCTTTTTTATTGCCTAGCAATACACCAATTGTTCAAAATTTTGCTCAACTCGACCTTAACTTCTTTCAACCGTTTTTTTATCACGTTAATACTCACGTTGTTAACTAACCTTTTTCATAACTTTTGGCAGCACATCTTGCATGTTGTACACGTTCGTCGTCATCTTCAACAAATACGGCCAATTTTAAATTTAATTTCATAAATTTCTGCTTCTAATTCATTTAAATCTTAGATTTTGCGTGAATTTACAACGGAATGTCCGATCACAATAAGAATTCTTTGGTGAATTTTTAAAGTGATCATTTTTTAACAGTTTCATGCAAGATATTATATTATCTATACAAATGAATAGCGTCTGGAATAACGACAGTTTGGATCGGCAGAAATGGTTAAAAAAATAAATAAAAATCGATAAGTATTAATTTTTTTTTTTTTTTTGTATATTTAAATAAGAGAGAACAAGAAGGGAGGCTAATAAGATCCTTTTTGGATTTGGATTATAATTGTTTTTAATTTTTTTTTTTTGATTTATATAAATCATTAAATATCATTACCCCAACAAAAACGCGATTTCTTATTATTTCGCGCTTCGAAAGAACCTTTTTTCTTCAAATGAATCAAATCATTAAATTTAAATGAATTCTCAGATATGAGCTTTTAAAAAAAAAGTATGAATCATTAGCAAAAGATTTTTATCGTTGTCGGTTCCTTTCTTTTTTTCAAGGAATCATTGATGAAATTCTTGTTTAATGTACATACCATATATATAATCGAGAATGTAATTTTTTTAGAACGCAGCTTCATAATAGAGGTATTTGATTTTTTTTTTTTTTTTTGTAGAGGAATTGATATCGTCAAAAATATTACAAGATAACCAAAGTGTTGAAGAGTTATAGAAGGTGGGACTACCTTCAAACTAATTTTAACGTAAATTCATAGCTGATTTATATAAGCAAAGCAACACTTTATTCAATCAGGCTTTTTTCCGAAGTTTAAAGATCTTGTCAGTTAGTTTGTTGTTACACAACGTTCATCATTAAAAATTCGGCATTTTTCTTTCTGGATCATCAATAAATTTTTTTCTTCTAATTATGGAGAAATTCTCAACTTGGAGGGTAAGCATTGCTGTAGAGAATTCATATGTTGCTAAAAATTCGAATTCATATAATTATTTAATAAAAAATTTAGGATGTTGGTACGGGAATTCAGCCGTTTCTACCACCAGTTGTATGTTTTATTTTTTATCTTTTTTTGTTGTAGTTTGAATCTTTTACCCGTTTAAGAAATAAAGACAAATATTACTTGTTTATAAAAAAAAAGCCATCACGCAAGGATTCTGACAATTTTACAAAATTCATTACTGTAATTGGATATGTGATTAAACCCGTTTTCGGGGTTCTCAAATTATTGTTGGTGTTAGTCACCTCCTTGTTGTTATTTCTTCTAGTTGATGTGATATGCTTGGTCCTGGTAAAGTTATACAAAATAATTTCTTTTTTTAAAAAAAGATTTATAATATATATATATTTAATAAGATCTATATGTTATTTAGAAACCTATAAAACCTGTTCATAGAGCATTACATTATCTGTTCAGTTCAATTTTAACGCGTTTAATTCTCTTTTTTATGGGGTTTTATTGGATTCGCTCAGAAATTGTTTCATCTTTAACAAAAGGGTAAATACAAGTATGAATGTTTTTTTAAAAAAAAAATATCTAAACAACTTGATCATTTTATGTTACCTTTATAGCCGAGGGATGCCCAAGACGCGTGAACGCACAAATAATCGTGGAGGTGTTGATGCAGGTGATATTATCGTTTGTAATTGGGTATCATATGTGGAAATATTTTATTTGACCTTTAGGTGAGTATTGATTTTAATTTTTTACTTTTGATCGTGAAATTCATTTAAAAACAACTTGATAATTGATTTATTGTAACAGGTTTGATCCTATTTTTACACAATATTATCCCGCAACCAACACCTTGCGGCCGATATCCTTATGGAAAGCGATTTGGAATACTGGATCTTATCCAAATCTTGACCCACCAGAAACGGAAACATTCACGCTTCAAGAGTTGGTCAGTTATGCTAAATCTAAGCGATCAAGACCAATTGTCATATTTCCTGAGGTTGACTAATTTTGTGTAATGAAATGACATGAATGTAATTCGAATTTTAAGTGTACTTATATTTTTATTCATTTTATAGGGAACAACATCTAACGGTAGAGCACTGTTGAAATTCAATCCTATATTTAAAGATGTATCGATACCTGTCAATGATTTTAAAATTCATATATTTACAGTGAGGTAAAAATATTTAGAAACGTCAATCATAATTTACATATATTAAATATTTAATCATTCGTTTAGATATGACTTTGAGAATTTTTCTCCGACATATACAGTAGGAAATAAATTCTGGCACTTTATTAGATTATGTAGTCAGGTATGGATAAGCATCTTATCATAATAATGATCATCGAGTGAATTCAAAATTAAATTTCATTCCCTTCATTTGAAATCTAGCTCATTAACACACTTCAAGTAAGATCTCTCATATCCGATGAATCATCTTTCTCTCGATACTTTGCACCGACCGCACAAAAGGTGACAACACCAGATGATATTGTAGATTCACAAGTGTTAAATTACATGGTACAAGTTGGTAGATTTCGTAAAACAGGTTTGGGTATAGTAGAAAAGAAAGAATTCTTAGACTTTTATCGAAAAGCATCAGGCGGATATTCAAAAAAAAAAAAATAGATAATATAATTCTCCTAAATGGATTGTATAATCAATTCAGAATTTAATAATCTCTTTAACAAAAAAAAAAATAATCTTTTGAGAACTTTATTTATCTTCATTATTCTTTCACAATCAATAATAAACTAATAGTAAAAAAAGAATGGGATTATATTATTTTTACTTTAAAATAATGTTCCCATCTTTCATAGTTAGCACGATATTCTCTAGAAATCTTTCACTTAATTCATTTTCAGATAAATTTGAATTGGGAATCAGTTCACGAACCACCATTTCTTCAAGACGTTTAAGATTTATCTCATCATGCTTTGTAAAAAAAAAAAAAAAATGAACAAAGTAATGAGATTATTATCAATTATAAATAATACAATTTTTTTTTTTTTTTAGAAAAAAGTAAAGTAAATATTACCTCGTTACTTTTGAAGATCTTCTTAATAACTTCAGGAATACTTGTTGGATCAAAAGTCTTATGAACGAATTTTGCATTTTTCTGATCCTTGGTTTTGTCAATAATCTTTTGCTTTTTATTTGTCAGAGTCTTAAGTTCACCTTTTTCGGGTAATATAGGCTCAATAGACTTTCGTTTCCTGTCTTTTTTATCAGAAATTTCTTTCATCAATACTTCAATAGATGATTCAGATTGAATCATAGAATCCTTCTTGGTTTCACCATATTTCCCATTATCAGTTTCATTAGAAATTGTTAAATTGTTGTTTGTAAAACTGCTCCTTTCCTTCTTCTTCTTCTTATTTCTGATTTTATCAAGTTTCTCTGCATTTCTTTCTTTCTTTGGTGTTTCATTAATTTTTTCAGTTTGGATTGGTTGCATTTCATTAACTTCATTTGAATCCGACATCGTAGCATCACCATCACCATCACCATTCTTCTCAATATCCTCGACTTTGATATCAATACTACTAATATTAACGGAAGATCTATTCCTTTCCTTCTTCTTATTGCTACTTTTATCAAGTTTCACTGTATTGCTTTCTTTCTTTGGTGTTTTAATTACCTTCTCGGTTTGAGCCGACTGCACTTCATTTACATCATTTGAATCCTTTATCGTAGCATCACCATAATTATCCTTTTTACTCTCCTCGCCTTTGATATTGTTACTATTAATATTAATATTAACGGAAGATCTCTTCTTTTTCTTATTGCTGCCTTTATCAGGATTCTTTGTATTGGTTTCTTTCTTTGGTGTACCTGTCATCATGGAATCACCGTCACTATCTTCTTTACTCTCTTCGATATCATTACTAATAAGATTAATGGAAGATCTGTTCCTTTCTTTCTTTTTCTTTTTGCCGCTTTTATCAAGATTCACTGTATTGCTTTCTTTCTTTGGTGTTTCAATTGCCTTTTCAGTTTCGACTGATTGCGCTTCATTTGCTTCTTTTGCTTCGTCTGAACCAGTTACCGTGGCATCACCATCACTATTCTTCTTATTCTCCTCGACTTTGAAATTACTACTTTTCGTTGATGTTTCAATTACCTTTTCAATTTGGAATAATTGCGCTCCATTTACTTCATCTATGCCCGTCATCGTAGCATCATTACAATTAATCTCGACTTTGATATCATTACTACTAATATTAACGGAAGACCTTTTCTTCTTTTTCTTTTTGGGGCTACTATTAAGAACATTTTCATTTTTATTGTCGTTTTCCTGCTTTGCAATTAAATCCGCTGATTCTTTAACTTTTTTGTGATCAAAGTCAATAATCAACACACCTGTAGATCCTTCCTTTTCCCCTTCAGTTTCATCCTTATGTTGATTATCCTGCAGTTTCTTTTTATTTTTATTCTTCTTTTTAGAAGGAGAATTAGTATTATCTTTTGATTCTTGATTATTATTGGTAGTATCAGGAGATTGATCTTGTTTTATACTTTCTAAGGAGATGTTCGTATTATTATCTTGTTTAGGCTTATTAAGTTGATTCTGTTTACCCTATATGTGAAGAATTTAAAAAGGTTATTCACACTAAAAACAAACAATATGCTCAGGTTTTTATCGTTGCGACAGGCATACCTTTTTATTGCCCTTATATAAACCTTTTTGATATTTCTCAGCTTCAGAAATACAGCTATTATGATCTAAATAACTTTTACCAGTGAAGGTAGTAGAACAATCAATGCAGGTAAATTGTGCATTAGGACAACGATATGTATGCTGGACCAACTTAGGCTTTTTAATAATATCTGTGCATGAATCACAACTGAATGACACCATAGCAATTATATTATTATATGAAAGGCAAGAAATTAATTATTTTTTTTTTTAACGGTAGTAAAAACAATTTATTACGAAGAAAGGTTAAAAAAAAAAAAAAAAATCTTTCGGTTGAAAAATTTTTGAGATTATCTTAAAAAATTGTCCTGAGTATACAAAAATATAGCCAATAACCTTTTATATCATCCTATATACTGTATACTGTATATTTAAAAGGAATTTTTTATATTTAAAATATTACTGGTTATTTAAATTGCACTTTATTAGTATATAAAATCTATTAATTATTACTAAAATAAGAAAATCATAACATTTTTTTATGTAAATTACCTTTTTTATACATAATTTATCTATTTTTAGTAATAATTTGTGCACATTTTATGTTGTATAATATGTGCATACAAAAAATTAATGTGTATATGTGCATATTGTGCACATAGATTTTACACACTGATACTTATTTTATTAAACAAAATTTTAGTTTACAAACTTTATATAAAATTACATATCATATTGTTACATAATATAAGTTTTATGTAAAGTTTATATAAGCAATATAAGTTTTATATAAGGCATATTACAATAAAATAAGATAAAGTAAATAATGATTAATGGTATTTATGATTATGATATTTGTTTTTTTTTGCTTAGAATTATCTTTAAACAAAAATAGTAATAGAAAGTTAATTATATATCAGGTCTACTATAAAACCCAAGAATTATAGTATTATCAAAAGTATTTTAAAGAAAGAATAAGGTGAAAAATGCTTTTTACATTTTTAAATTAGCAGATATCAAATTTTTGCAAATGTATTTACAGCTAATTTCATAATTCATAGACTATTAATAATTTTTCAGTCGCATTCAGTCACAATATTTAATAGTAATTTTAATAGTAATTTTATTATAAAATATTTTCAGTCGCATTCAGTCGCAATTTATTAGTAGTTCACGAATTATGAAATTAGCTGTAAACAAAGGAAGGATTACTATGAAATTTATCAAGAGAAAGAGTTTTCAAAAGAGTATTAGAGAATTTTAGTAAATAATCAAGAAAAAAAAGAAAACTGATAAAATAACTAAAACAAATAATTATTTTTTTTCAAATTTTGTTAATTTTAATTTTTAATCAAGATTATTTTTAGTTTCTTTAACTTCAATTTGAACAGTTAATTAAGTCTGCTATTTCTTTAACTATTCAACTTCATTTTTAAGTCTTTGAATTTTATCTAATAATTTTTATTTCTACTTATTATGCAATCCTTTGAAATTTTTAAGACTTTCAAATAAGAACTGAATGAATTTTTTTCTTAATACTAGATAGTTGCTTTTTAAGTCTTTATTTTGCTGTTTCAATCTGCCAACATAACTCTATAACTTTATTTTTGTTATGATTAGGGTTTTAACTGATCTATCTTTTCTTAAATCACAAAAATAATTTATTCTGTTTTTCATAATTCTATCATAATCATTACAATGTAATAAAGTATCATTATTAAGGTTGCTAGACGAAATCAAGAGTTTAAACAGATGTCTAAATAGTAAAAGTAAAACTTGGTTAAATTATATTAAAACCTTATTAAAAAATCTGCGAAATTTAGAAAAAGGTAAA
>CAMKVN010001833.1:0-16187 GCA_946474995.1 Funneliformis geosporum
ATCTCGGATCGATTACCTTACATAATAGGAAAGTGAATGTGAAACAACAAAAACAATTTAAATTAAATTTATTATTTGTTTTATTAAAACAAAAAAAACTAATTCCATGTATTGTATTTTATATTGTGTCTTTTGAAAAACTTTTTACCCGCTCTCGACCCTTTCTTTATTGTGTCATGACGCATAATTTTAGTTTAAATTTCATATATCTAGCAATTTTTTTGACCTGCAATTTAATAACGCGGGTAAATCCAAAAAAAAAGTAAATATTTTTTTAGATATAAATATGCTTTGAAATTTTTGTAAACGCACATTTTTTTTGGCCTTTTTCAAATAATAGTAATTTTAACAATATATCTCATATAATTTGAAAATTATAATCCATATATATATTATCCATCCTTTTTTTCTCTTTTTTTTTTTCATCGTAACGTGCTTTTAAGGCTTTATAAGAATTTTTATAAAATATGAAGAGAGTAAACATGTTAACTGCGTGCAAATTTTGTAGAGATAAAAAAATAAAGTGTTCAGAAGGCCCACCATGCACAAATTGCAAGAAAAAGGGGATTAATTGCATTTATGTGCCTGGAAAGAAACGTGGTCGGAAAGTGAAACGCGAAAAAACTGAGTCCTCAGTAAATATTGATGAAAAGCAAGGTAAAAAGAGAAGCACCCTTTAAGTTTTTTAACGTTCGTGAAAATGTTACTAACATTTTTAATTTAATTTAGAAGAAGATCCACAAGGATCATAGAAATAGCCAAAATTAACTGGGATTTTTTTATGGAATAACCTTTTCTTATCAAAATTATGAATATTAATATTTTTGATATTAATCTTTTGTTGCTTTATTTTCTTCTTGTTGTAAAGAATATTTAGATTAAGGAATATCTTTGATTATATGTTATGTGTTTACCTCTGGTGTATTTTTTCTTTAATTTAAATAAATAATAAACTTTTTATTGTTCGCGTGTCATTAATTGGGTTTTCGTAAAAAAAAAATATTTGCAAATTTTTGGGAATAATGTAACTAACAATGAAATTGTGAAGCTTAACGAATGGGAGCAGAATAACCATCCTTCCGGAAAAAATCCTGATTATTTCTAAATTTATCGAACACTGGCTATATTTTTTCCTGATTGGGTTCGATACACCGAATTCTTAATAAAGAAATGATCTTTTTTATTTTATTTACTTATTTATATCTTATATTATAAATTTGAAACTAACTAAATAAATATAAAATGTGACAACATCTTAACTTATTTATGTAGGACATTGTGTAATTAATAAAGATTTCCAAAGCAAAATCATGTTCCTATATACTTCAAAAATATGATAAGTTCAGTTTTTGATAACATTTAATAATAAATTAAAATTTACTTATAGCAGAAAGTCTTCAATTAGACATACTGAAAATTCATTCGGACATTATCACGACATATCGAGTTAATTCAACATTCTGAAAATGTGATTATTCATATATTTATATATTTGTATATCAATGAATCAATGAACTTTTATACTAAAAAAAAAAAATAATAATAATTTTTATCTTTATAAAAAATTCATCAACAAATCATTTAAAGTGTATTAATTAATAAAACATTTTTATGACATATCTTACTAAACAAAATTTCAGACTTAAATGTCAGAAAATGGAATATTAAATGATAAGTGTTATCAGAAGCCATTTATTATTCGCACCCTTAGATCCTTTAAAAGCCTCCTTTTAGGGGATAAGCAGCCCAACCAAAGGACAATGTTTACCACTAGACACGGAAGTGGCCTTTGCGTTCAATTAATGATCATGAACAGGCACATAGCACTCTCAAAAACATAGAGATCCTTTTTATAAGACTTTATTATTCTCACAATGCGATGATAATCCTAATAAAAGATCTTTTGTTAATTGAAAAATACATTGGTCTAATTAATACATTAACCCACATTTCTATCCGCTTAAATAGCATGTATTATGATAATTAACCCTTTCGGACGTGTATCACACAATGGAGAATGGAGAATGGTAATGGAAAGAGGTTAAAAGAAGTATTGAACATATAGGTAGAATTAAAATATTAAATAAAAAAGCCCCTCATTAGAAATATGCAAAGGATAGGTTAAGCTTTGGATAATAGCTTATCTATCTATAGAAAGGTGTCTAACTATTCTTATATGTAAGGCAAACACTTTTTAAAGGATGGATTTTCGAATCTAGGGACCAAATGTACCTTAGTTCAATGCAATGATACAACCAAAATGCTTCTCCATTTAAAATCAGACCTCGGCTTATATAAATCCTTTACCATATCATCCATATCATCGAACAAGAGTGGTTTTGGAATCAAAAGGGATGGGCACAACTGAACAGAAAGTATTAGAGAGAAGAGTACTGAATTTAGATCCCTCGTTAAAGGAAATAAAGTAAAGATACTTTCAAAGTCATGTTTCACCATTTTTCAGATATTCGCTTAACAGGTATCTATGCTAAGAGAAAATTAATATGATGAATATATACTCCAGATAGCCAGCACTGTCTTTTTTATGGTATATTGACATGGCTTTAGCTTGAAGATTGATTTAAATGTATAATAAAATAATTATATGCTTTAACGTATATTTTTTTGTTTTATATTTACCCTTTCGTTGAAAGTTCCAATAATTTTAAATTTTCACGTTTATTTTGTTAAGTATTATGGATTTTGCGCGAATCCTTTAATAGAATTATCCTGGGTCTCCTGATTATTCAATAACTCCATATCAATGCTTGCAAGAGATTATAACGTACTCATACATCCTTATATTGAGAAACCTAAATGGAAACTTTTTGGATGAAAATCTTTGAGCTGTAGGCGGGTAGTTAATTGGGTGTAATGTTCTAGTTTTAAAGATAAAATTTAACTTTTACATTAAGTTGGATTATGATACCTCATTATCAAAATTCTTTATCATTTAAAAATTTATATGATGTCAGAAACCAGCCTAACATTTTGTAGGATCTATTGCATGTGATATCACATTGAAATTGAATTTTAACATATCCCGGCCATCAAACAGAATCACTTAAAAGAATTCGACTAAATCACTTTAATAATTTGAATTCTTAAATACATTTTTCCAGAAAAAAAACATGTCCCGATATGTATATTCTATCATAACATTGATCATATCATCTTTTTGAGTCAGAACTACTTTAAGCATCTAAGCAAATATCCAAATTTGATATAATAAAATGGTCAATATCAAAAGACATGAAAATTAATTTTAAAATATTTCATTACTTGATGATTTGGAAATAAATTTACCTTTGAGGTGGAATATTCATAACCAGATATATTAATACAGCGGTAACTCAAGTTATAAATTACACTCAGAAAATATTCCCACTTCACATTCAATAGACTCCTCAATATGGAAGATTCCATCTCGCCCAATATAATAGTATGCCTCAAAAAACAATGGGATCATAATAATAAATATTTGATTTCAGTTTTATTAAATTAGAAAAAGGTAAATACAAAAAATTCAACTTTCGGTGCCCAACTGCATAAAAAATCGTTCCAATCTTTTGGAAAGAATATAAACGATGACTTACTCCTCACTTAGTAAATGACCCTAATATTTTTTGTTTTCTTTTACCTATTGGTAGAATAAAAAAGAATATTTAAACATGATATATAAATCAAACAATCTAATACTTGAAACTCCATAGTAGAATGCAAACTGAGATATAACTAAAAACATGAATTAATTTTATAAAATATAATAAAATTAACCCTTGAAAACGTAAACCTGCTAAAATAAAATGCTTAAATATATATAGATATGTTCCTAGCTTCTTGATTTTAATGGACGCGTCATTTCCAAAAAATATATAAATATATATTGACACATTCACATTCCTTTAAGGAATTCAGCAATAACATTTGAATGATCGAGTGGTATTGAAGTCCGGCTTAACACCATACCTATTAGTTAAATTATATATATATTTTATATTCATCACATTGGAACTTGGTTAATGAATCATGATAAGCAAACAACAAATGACCAACATATCTAAAGTTCATGCTATACCAATTAAAAATGATGAAGTATATATCTTTGATTCCAGATATGCTATTTAAGGGTCAAGTTAGCATCAGGATCTAGATTAGTTTCTGAATTATTCTTACAAAGGATCTCAGGTTATCTGTAAAATAAATAAAGATTTATTTAAATATTTTCTCAATTATTAAAAAATACAAAACAATAATACTTGAATAAGAATTTATCATTACAAAAACTTTGCTATCTAAACTTTGATTTTTGATGAAAATTAATACCGGGCTCTTTTGAACTTTGATATAATTAAACCCATTTTATCAAGCAGAATCACTAAAGCTAGCATTACACTCCGGCCACTTTTGTAACCAGGCTGTTTTGCTTATTCTCTATACAGGATTTAAACAACACATTTTCAAAATTACATGTCGTACTGATGATCATTTTAGCCAACCTGGGTAATATATTTTTGAGTGATTTTTTGTTTAATTCCTAATAAGTTATAAGTAATAAAAAAAAGTTTGGATTACTTTTCCATCTTTTCCATCTTTAAAACAAATATTCTTAAGAACTAATGAATATTATGTGTAGTAATAATTCGATTTGATTACAAATGTTATACATTTAAACAAAAAAATCAAATCAAATAATTGCCATCTATAATATATGAAAGGATGAATTCCATTTTTGCTAATTATTAATGTTAAGGTTGCCTACTATGTAGTAAATTTATATAAATCACATGACTCATACTAAGAAATTTAATATTATCTTGAAAAAAATCTTTTACAAATTAAATTTTATTTAAATATTCATAATTAAATTTACTTTTTTGAAATTTAAATATTATTTAAATAATAAAATTTAATAACTAAAAGTAATTATAAAAAAAATTTATATATACTATTTAGTATAATGCTTATAAAAATTTGTAAGTAAAATAATATTATAATAAATTATTGCATTATAATTATGATAAATAAATTATATTAATATTATAATATTACTATAAAATGTTTTAACTTAATTACTTTTAGCTATATTAATCATAATATAATATAATAAATTATTTATAAAAAAAAAACTCTTATTATTACAATTTTTATAATTTATTATAAAATTTTGACTTTTATTAATAATAAAGTGATTTAATTAGTATATAAAACATAAATTTTTAATAAATTTTTTGAAGCTTAATTTTTAAAATTAAATTATTTGAAAATTTTTTAAAAACAAAAAAAAATTACTAATAAAGTTCAATTAAACTAAATTTTTTATATAATAATAATATTACTAAAATTAATATTTATAATTTTATAAAGAAATTCATACTTTTTTTTAAACTTGCAGGCAAATTTGCCTGCTAAAATAGTCAAAGGAATAATGATAAATTAATAATTTGATTATATATATTAAATATGTAAATTAACTATTTTTCATTCTTTATTATAGATATGTTCAAGAATTAAATTTTAAAAATTAATATTTAATAGATTAAAGTAATTTTTAAATTAATTATTTTTAAAAATATTTAAAAATATTTATAATTATATTTATATAAACAAATTTTTTATATAATCTTATGTAATTTTACATAATTTCATGCTATAACTTATACAAATAAATATAAGCTTATAATAAATTAGGATTTGTATATTACGTAATATAAATGAAATGTTTATTGGTATACAAAGTTGATTAAGGTAATACATGATGATATTGATATGCTTATAGAGATTGCATTTGACACTCCAATAAATATATTAAACTTTATACTGTACATCTTTTGCCTTCTATAACATTATTAAGGAAAAATTGATTTACATTTGGTTAGGGTTAGAGTTAAATATATAGGATTAGAGAAAAACATTTTGTAATCAATAATGGATTTATTAGCTGAACAATGCAAATTAAATAAATATCACGTGGACCATTTATTTTAAATCACGAAAAAGAAAAAAGTACAAAATAAATATTTAATTGATATCGCGCTCTTTTATTAAAATTTCAAATTGCTACTTAAGAGACACTGCATCATCTTTAAATCCCCTCTTCCCTTGAATCTGATTGCGCCTAATTTATTATTCCAACAAGAAATATATATGGGACCCAGCTCGTCTCAATTTATTGTTCCACAATAACTATCAAATTTGAAATATTCAAAGATTGATTTATATCGTATTTACATTAAATTGATTTGATCATTTCACCATATTCTGTAAATCCAAGAAAATATGAAAAATTTAATCCTAGAAATAAATAAACAGATGTATTCAATAATTGAAATCAAAGAATAATTCGAAAAAAGATAGCTTTGAAATTTCAAAATCGAACAAGGAGTAAACATGGGAGAGTACAAAGCAAACCCCTCATATTTAGGCTCTAATTTATTTTAATATCGTTCTTCAGATAGAATTAAAACAAAGTAACCTTTCTCATAACTTTCATATAAATTTAAAAAAATTTAAAATATAGAATTTGGTGATAAAGTAAGTATAAGTATACACCTTTCTCTCCGCCTTGGTTAAGTTAAAAATTATTCAAGATATATAAAATTAGGAGGAGGTATACTTTTAAATAATATCTTTTTGAATTATCTATAATTAAACAAACTAACTTTATATCAAATCAGTAAAAATATACTCACGTTATCTTCAGCTTCATTGTAAATTTGAATGTTCAAAGAAAACTCATGTCGAATCAATAAGAATTTGAGAACGAATATGACCCCACATAATTAGGCTTTTTAATTTATTCAAGTAATTTTTTCGTATAAGTTGAAAACCTTTTTAAAATAAATATAATAAAAAGTATAATAAGTATACCCGCTTCTCTCCACCTTGTATAAATTAAAAATTATTCAAACATACATTATCTTCGGTTTCTCGAGTAATTTTGGAACACCATGTTGATTCATTAGAGAATTTTACGCATTCATTCATATCACAGTTTGGCAAGCAATAAAAAAATTTTCCTATTAATTTCCCAAAGAATATAAAACAATAGTAATGGTGGCGGTGTTTAAAAAAAATAGCTTTTTTTTTTCTTTATGGCAAATATTACACTTTGTAGTACAGATGAAGGTTTTACTAAATTTAGATGATGGTCTTTATTGAGTATTTTTAAAACATTTCCAGAT
Source organism: Funneliformis geosporum (assembly GCA_946474995.1). Lineage (NCBI taxonomy): Eukaryota > Fungi > Glomeromycota > Glomeromycetes > Glomerales > Glomeraceae > Funneliformis > Funneliformis geosporum. The sequence goes on from CAMKVN010001833.1 coordinate 7,185, forward strand.
TTTACAGCTATTTATTTATTTAAAAAAATGGGAAATCTCGTAGTCAAAAGTTTGTGTTTCAATCACACAACCTTTAACATGCAAACCTTATTATTTATCATTTATAAAATGTTTTACCAAATTTGCGGAACAAGTTCAATATAATATTTTCAATGACTACAATAAAAACATGAAAGAAATCCAGTATTGTTCGGATAATCTTTTATGCGCTTTTCATTACGATTTGATTAAACTTAATTGGGAATAAATTCAACTTTAGTTTTTTGATCCAATCCAATAATAATAAAGTTCAATTAATGTACTGTAACACATGTGAGGATTCTAATTTTTTTTTTCAATGTGGACTAGCGTAAGCGGACAAATATTGGTTCGCGTTCCAAACGTCATGTTTACTGTAACCTTTGCATTTGTCAGACTAGTCAATAAATATTGCTCGCTTATCCGAATCTAAAATTTAATTCAATTCAAATGAGTAATGAGATAACAAAAAAAAAAATTGTTGGGAGGTATATCATTTTGATGTAATGTAACCAACCAAGTATAAATATTATTTTGAATTTGCATAAGGAAAACTTTAACTTTAAATCAAAATTAAAAGAGTCCATAATTACAAATTAAAATATTAATCGATATCTGCTTATTTATTTATTTATTATTTATTTATTTATTTTTATAACAAGAGCAAAGTTTGGGATATATCATTTAGACAGAGTAATCACGTGATTTCATATCTATCGTGAACACGCCCTTATTCGTCGCATCTCAAGTAAAAAAAAAATGGACATTAAAAAAAGTTGAAATTTCAAAAACGCGGTGTAATATGACAATTTTTATGTCAATCTTTTACGCCATTCGACTTTTACCCCCAAGAAAAAAATTCTCGTTTATTTATTTTTTTATTATTTCCAGGATTAAAAATATTAAGCCCCTTCCTCCCACCTCCTTCCCCTTTTACAAGTTCATCTATATCAAGGGTTCAATCAAACTTATATCGATTTTCATTTACTCCTCAATGAGAAAAAACGATGATATAATTTTTTTTTCCTTGACCAAAATATTTTTTTTTTTTTATTGTTATAATACAAATACGAATTCATCCGGGGGGTCCCTAAACACATCTCTCCTTCCCTTATCCAGTCATCTTTTCTTATCGGTTTTTGTGTTTTTGCCAGTAATAATTGACATTTAAAAATCAACAAAATAGATCAAAAGCTTTTGTCCAAAAAAAGCAACTTAGATATTAAATCATGTACGTCAAAGCATTCGATAATCAAAAAAGTAATTTTCTTCATGATCTATCTTATCGAATTGTCTCGTCGAATGAGATAACGACGGCCGAAACCCGAATGAACGTTATATGAAACATGACTATGAATTTGATAAAGGCGTGCTCATAAACTATGAATATTTATCGTAAACGAATCCGACTAATTCACCCTCCAATGGCTGAGAAGAAGCAAATGGTCTTCATGCAGTGTCTCAATGTTTTACCAAAAATAGTCTTAATCATGTCATATCTTCTTTTAATACGCATTTGCATTGTCCAAGGAAATTTTAATGTTTTATGTGTAGTATATACACAATAAAAATCCTTGGTAACACGATTCGAATCATGGTAACGACTAAGGCAAACTAAGGCACAGTGACACCACATAAAAAAATTTAATTATTTACCTTACTTCCCCCCCCCCCCCCCAGTTTTAAGGTTCTACTGCATTCATAAGTCTATCATGTGAATGAATCGATTTTACGCGACGCAGTAAGAAAACAAATGGCCATTACCGAACATATTAATCACATTCTAAAAAGAGGTAAACGTTGAAATTCTGTTGTAGCTAGGCTGGCGTAAAGATAAGTGATCGTTTTGATTCTTATTTCATTTATCTAAAATTTATGTGGAAACAGGAACCAGAATATTAAAAAAAAATCATCTTTTAAAAGAATTCCCTCAAAAATATAAATCTAAATATGAAAAATAAGGGACTTGCCAAAAATAGACAAGATTAAACCTTTTTCTCAGGGCACCATTCCAATCGCATAAATAAATTAAAAACATAATATATATCTGATATTCCATCCTAATAAATTGTCTGCTATCACTCGACTGGGATTTTCCAAAATTAGATTTTGGGAAGTGGCGTAGTTGTTATAATGATATAACGAATTGTTTCAGATAAAAGGCCATCAATACTTTTTGGGTTAAATTACAAATGACGCCACATGTGACACATTGACATATATGTATGTTTCAAAATATTATTATATATTAAAATATATTATTATCATTATTATTGTAACAAGTTAATTTATAATACTCCTTACAATGGTCTCCTAAATTGGAGCAATTGAAAAGATTTTTTTGATTGTGATAAATTTAGTTTAGTAGAATGACCATAAAGGTATTATAAAAAGGAGAGAGTTTTTTTACGGGTTCTGTTTTCCTTTAAATTATTTTCTTTCATGTTCAAACAATATATATTATTTTCTTTCAAAGAAAAAATTTCCCTTTCTTTTTCTTTTTTTTTCCCCCTTTTTTTTTCTTTTCTTCATTTATACGCTTTGCTCATTGAGATTTAATCTCTTTTATTACTTATTATTATTTTATTTTATTTTATTTGTTACTATTCTTTATTCAAACAATTTATTAAAAAAAATATAGTTATTCAATCAATCATGGCTCCGTTCTTACCTACAGATTGTTTATCTCAAATATTTCGAAATCTTGAAACAGATCAAGAATCGTTATATTCATGCATATTAGTGAACCGATTATGGTGCGCGACCTCGATTGAATTTCTATGGAGTAGGCCATTTCGTTTCCTATACACATGTCCAAATCCTAGTGCTTGTAAAAATGATTCGAGAATTGAAAGATCTTCAAAGCTAATCCAAGTCTATCTAAGTTGTCTCAACGAAAAGGAAAAGTTTCAATTAAAGGAAAATAAAGTTTATTTACCTTTATCCGTACAACAAAGCCCTTTATTCGATTATGCTGGATTCATAAGATATTTGGACCTTGATGAATTTTATACCGCCATAAAGGATTGGATCGAATTCGCTAACGTCGTCAGTAAAGAGGAGGAGAATCGAGAAGCGGAGTTGCGAAAAAAATCAAAAAAATCAAATAAGAAATTAAATTTATCAACCGTGGTTAAATTCTTTAGCAAATCCATGGGACATCATAATAAACGAAAGTCCGAAAGTGATAAGGAGAGTGTAAATAGCGTTAGCACCGGTCATAGTAGCGTAAGAAGTGTAGGAGGAAATACCCCCCCACCCAGTCCAATCATCCCTCATCCACGTGAAAGGTTAATCACGGAATCATTATGTGGTTTATTTATGAGGAGAAGTGTGACTTTGAAACAATTATCTATCGATAAAACTCATTCAACAAGATCAAAGTCAGAGCCTAGATGTATTAGCTTATCACCATGGATGGATAAATATCGTATTCAACGTTTCATACCCGATCAATACCTTTCTTTGCCAACGTACCCAGGTGCCAATAATTGTTTATCACATTTAAACGAATTCATCTTTACCACGCGACAATCGAAGACAAAGTTATTCGACTCACTTTGTAAAATTTCTCACAATATGCACACAATCGTGGTTACGATGGATCATCATTATAATGGATGGTGTGGAACTCGTTCGCGACGAGATGTTGTTGAACTTGAGGATGAAGCGAAGAGTTTGGCAAATTTGATCAAGGCGCAGCAATCTTTACAAACTTTCGAATTACATCAATGTGAATTTGGATCAAAGGTCATCATTCAATCATTACAAACTCAATCTAAATCTTTAAAATCGTTATGTTTTGATGAGGTTAGTTTTTGGGGATGGGACCCATTAACTCCATTAGAAGAATGCACTCAATTACAAAATCTAGTATTTAGAGGTTGTCATGGACTTACTTCTGAATTATTGGAACCTTTGATAAGTACGAAATTTGACAAACTTTTATCACTACTTATGGATGCCTCATCAGCTCCCGCGCACATCCTTGACGCGATTATTAAAAATTCAGGTCATCGTATTCAAACGTTGAACTTGGGAATGTTTAAACCAAATCCAACCGTGCACCTTATTGAAACGGTGGCAACGTATTGTCCAAATTTAACAACCTTTTGTACTTACGTCGATAACGATGAGACCAATCATTTAGTCGCATTATTTACACTTTGTACAAAACTTTCTTCTGTTACGTTAACCGGACAGCGTAATTCAGAAACCAATGTTGATAAGATGTTTCTTCAACTCGCTCGACAAGATTTATCAAATCTGAAGGAACTTAATATATTAGGGCCGTGGTCGTTTTCACCCGAAGCACTAGATAAATTCTTGACCTTCTCCAAAGCTCCCATACGTACTTTACGTATTGATAATTGTCGATGCTTCACCGATCATCATTTAGATGTCATCATTCGTTGCTTAAAAAACACCTTAGAAGCACTACGATTGAACATAAGAAATCGTCTAAACGAAGATTCAATTATTCGTGCAAAAGAACTTGTTGATCTGGAAATTGAAAAATTGGAATATGTACATAGGGTAAGCAATGATGATAATAATAATCATGGCGGTATTGGTGGTAGTTTTAAGCCCAAATTTTGCAAAATGTTTTTGACGGAAAGAAGATTGAAAAGATGAATAAGACCAAGTAATGGTTTGGGTTTTTTCAATTAACAACAAAGAATTTATAAACAATTTTAATATTTTTATATTTACGTAATTTTGTTCATATTTGAACGATCTAATTTTGACATATAATTAATTTTCTTTTTTTATTTTTAGTCTATAATTTTTATCTGATAATTCTTAATTTTATTGATACTTTCATTAACCTCTTAATTAATTGCGCATCCTTAATATTTAGTTTACCCCATCAATTATAGAAGAAAAAGTCTTGATATCTTGATAATATTCACACACATTTTTTTATGTATAGTAGCTTTATACCTTTGTTTAATTTCATTTGATGTTTATCGAGTTATAGTATAATAGTAACTTTTCGAGTGAAATCTTATTTTATTTTTTTTTTTTTTAAAGTAGGAAAATTGCGTTGAAGTTATTTTTTTTTTTTTATTGATGTTATATTTTTTAGGTTTTTGGACGCGTCATGTAATATGTATATGTAAAAATAACTTTGTATATTAATAATTATAATTAAATATATTTTTTTGATTATTGTAAATTTATACTGATGTTGGTTGAAGATTTTAATAATACACTTCATTTATTTATTTTTTTTTTCTTTCAAATGACGTTCAAATACACGACAGAGGTTTTTAGAATGACCCATTTAAATACTCATTGAAGAACTTTGTTTTAAAAAAGAAAGCATTAAGCAAAAAAATTTAAAACTTTCTCCTATCGTATTTACCCTACAATGGAAAGGAAGTCATGGTATGGTAAAAAGACGGCTACAAAAAAAATTAAGTTTAATTGGGAAACATTGATAAATCAAACAATACCATTCATTATCTATCTAATAAACTATTGTGTTTCAAAACAATATATAAAGAATAAAATAAGATGGTTGGTTTATTATTTTTACGAAAATTTATACTGTGCAAGATTAAAACTATTGAGGCGCATATTCTATATACAAATAGGAAAGGGTTACAGTTTCCCCCGAGCATGCAAATTTATTATTACATTGAAAGCCTTAAATGTTTAAATGTTTGTCGAGTTTAGGTTAAAATAATAAAAAAAAAACCCCCCATTCTACGCTCAAATCGACAATTAAGGATCGTAAGTATAAATATTAAGGTAAATGACACCATTTCTGCCATCATTTACAATTAAACCTTCATCTTTCTCAAAATTTCATCAACCATTTCTCGAATCATGGGTGATGAACTCAAAGTATTCCAATATACCTTTACTGAAGGTAAATCAACAAAGCAACCTGTAAAGAGGTTACCAAACATGTTCATATCTTATCGTAACGATATGATGACGAAGAAGCCTCATAATATGCCAATGACCGAATACAGTAGATTGGTATCCAAATGGTGGAAGGAACTATCGGAATCCAAAAAATCAGAATTGCAAATGCGCTATCACATAGATAGAGATCGAAAACTGTACCTTCCCTCTATAAAAGATGAGAAACCTTTAAAGAAATGTTTTAATAACAACGAAGACGTCTTAAATAAGTAATCCTTGTAGTTAGAAAATTATTCCCTCCTAAAATTTATATCAATCGCTTTTTCGATGCAAATTTTTTTTCGTTTACGTTCATTCACCGTAAATACCGTAAATCACCTTTTTTTCTTTTGATAGGCAAAATTTACTCGTTAATTTTCCCTTTTTTTTATTCTTATTCTGATTATTATGATTATGTTTATAACGATAACTGAAAAAAAAAATCTAAATTTAGTGTGTTTCATGATTTTACCAATTACGAAAATCGAAACGTTCGCTTTCGCAAACGTTTTACAAAGGTTTTTATCCTTTATGATTAAGTTTACGCATAAACATTATTAGTTGTATTAATCTAATGTTTCAAATTTCTATTGTATAAACATTCACCAATGTTATGTAAAACCAATAAAAAATATGTTAACAAAGATATGTTAAATTTAGTTCATAGAGCAAGTTCTAGAGATTCTAATTTATAATCCTGAACTTTATAGTTCGGGATAAGAACGTACATTACCAAGTTCTTGAAAATGTTCATGATTCAAAAAATTTATAAACATATTGGCATTATCTTTAACAAGTATGCATGTTTTAAACTATCATTTTAATTTATCAAGTTATTTATTATCAAAAGCACGTAGTTAATGAACGCTTTCTCAGGCTCACGTTTGTTACAAAAATATGAAACATCATAAAACTGCTTTTAATAAAATTTTACTAGTTATTCCCAGACACATTTTATTCTTATTAATATATAAAGTAATTTGGTGATTTAGATATATATATATAACGATAATATTCCTAATAATTATTTATGTATATTTTATTTCAAGTATTTCAACTCGTCTAAAAGTGAATCTGCAAATTTATATATAATTTTCAAACCCAACTGATAACTATGACCTAATTAAAGGTGAACATAACGTTTTCTCCTTGGGTAGATTTTGAATGCCAAATTATTGCTTGGTTTATGTCTTGATTTACACCTTTACCATAATAGTAACATTCCGTGACATGATGATATGCCTCAGCATATCCTCCTTCAGCAGATTTCAAGTACCATCTAAATGAAGAATTTTCATTTTTATCTACTCCCATTCCGGTTTGGTAGCAATTTCCCAAAGAACATTGCGCACCATGGATTCCTTGCTTTGCAGCAAGAAGATACCATTTAAATGCCTTCTTTTCATCTTTATTAAAATGAAAGTATAATCCCATTCTATATTGTGCATTTGCATTTCCACTGTTTGCAGATTTAAAATACCATTCCATCGCTTTTTCTTTGTTTTTAGGAGTTTCCGTACCGGTTTCGTAATATTGTCCTAACATCCATTGAGCATCTACATGTCCACATTCTGCAGAATGCATGTACCATTGAAAAGCTAATCTATTATTTTTTTCCGTTCCTATGCCCAATCGAAAGCATTGGGCTAAGTGATATGTTGCGTTGATATTTGCTCCTATAGCAGAAGCACACAACCATTTAAATACGTCTTTTTCGGTTATCTCGGTACTTGTTCCGATACCATGATTATTTTGTGCAGCAGACATTTTTTTTATGTGTATATGTTTTTTTAGGAAAATAAAGGGGTTTAAAATTGTGTAGAAGGTTTATTTTTAAGGTATGGGTCAAAGAATTTTTCGCGTCTTTATAAGTTTATTTCGCATATCAATTTAGTTACAAAAATTGATGAATTGCATATTAATAAAAAAAAATCGTTTTACATTTGTTTCATAATTTTATTGCAATTTAACAGTCGACCAATTTTTACTAAAAATAGGTGTATTGAATACAAAGAATAGAACAACGAGAATAGAATTTGAGTAAACTTCTTAACCACAATAAATCAGAAAAACAATACATCTTATGAACGACATTATTACAATAGTCTTGTTTTAGTAATCAAATATAAATTCATGGGATTGCCTGCGGATAACAATTTAGAGAATTTTGAGGAGTGTAAAAAAAAAAAATGGAAGGCATGAATTGTGTGATGATAAAATAAATTTGATTAAATTAAAATATGGTTAAACATGAGAAAAAAAGATTGTTATCAATCATGTCCATAGGTACATAATCGTGGTCATTGAATAAGAACCTTTTTATTATATTTCATAAAAGAAAAAATATATTAGTGTAACAAACTCTGATTTACGTAGGTCGTGATTAATCGATAGACTAAAAAAAATTCTTTGATGAGAACAAAGTTCCAGCGTACAACTGGTTTGTTTTTAGAACTTTATACTAATGAGTTTTATAAATTTGGATAAATACGAAACATTAAAGGAAGTTTCTTTATTCTTATCATTTGATATGCTTGTGAAATTTTTTTTCAAATCTTGAAAACTTGATTCTTTTATTTGGGTTCAAGATTTCACTGATTAGCGGTTAAACGGTATTTTCATTCCGATCATGCATATATGCTTTATTTTATTTTATTTGTTTGGGGTTTTATTATACGGTACATATCTTCTTAGAAGAGGAAATTTATTAAGGAAATCCTTAAACTAAATTAATTTACTTGATAATAAAAACTCTCAAACAACGAATATTTTGTTTTCCAGAGATTAATGTTTACCTTGTGTATCTATGTGATATTTAAGCATGCCATATATTTTTATATTAATGGATTAGTCATTCGTTATGTTAAAATAAAATATTTAATCTGTTAAGCATTTTTAAAATGGTTATCAGTCTTATCGCAAATAATGGATTGTGAAATCCCATCTTACACATGAAAATGATTTCTAAAATCAAAAATTATTATCAATTAATTTTTCATCCTTTGAATTGTTATGGATTCGTTCTAATCTTGCAGAACATCCGAATTTAGAATGGACAATAAAATTATC
>CAMKVN010001834.1:0-16187 GCA_946474995.1 Funneliformis geosporum
AACATTATCTATATTTGAGTCAAAAAAGCGCTAGAGCTTTGAATTTGATATTGGAAATCATATAGCAAACTGGGTTCCTAAGCGGAAAGGAATCTTTCTGGATAACTTTTAGAAATCTGCACCAGAATCCCCTTTTTTATCTATATTTTATTATTTAAATAATTTACAAATAAATATCTTACTAATCATAGTAAAAATTTGAATAGATTGTGAAAGTAGTATTTAAATTAACTTTATTATTTGAATTTTATACTTGAAAATAATTTTATAGGTAGAAATTTATTATTATTTTTTTTTTTTTAAAAAAAAATCTTTTTTTGATTAAGATTAGTAAATCAGAGTTATCTTTTAAGCAAAAATTTACTTTTTATCTTTCTTTTTTATTATTTTTTCTAGAAAAATTCTTATTTAGAAATTAAGGAAATTAAATTAGATATGATTTTTAGATAATTTTTAACATTTTATTCATTATTTTTTAAGAATACATTTAGGTAAGTAAATCAGAAGTGGTTTTATAGTGGTGTTTTAACATTTTTCTTTATCTTTTTATGTATTTTCCTTAGGAAAACATTAAGTTAAATAAATCAGAGATGGTTTTTTAATAGTTTTTTAGTAATTTTTAAATATGAAAGCTGTGCTATTAAAAATGGATTACAGGAATTTTTCAATCAAAAATAAGATTTTTGATTCATATTATAGTATATTAAATGAACTTTATTTGGTTAAATTTTTAGAGGCTATTAGCTTATTAATAAAACAAGTAATTTGGCCAGCAAAAATGCTTAAATTTCTATATAATTTCAATCAAATATCTAAAATTAGATTTTATAGAAATGATCGATGTAAATTTTAGCAATGATTAACAAATAATCAACATATATAAAAATGCTTTAAAGTATGGTTTTAATAGCAAAATCTCAAAAATCTTAAGTGTTACGAAATTGATGTAATAATATTTTTGATAAAACGGATTTAATAGCAAAATTTTAAAAATAATTATTATAATATATATAAAATTAAAGTATTGCCTTATTAATTGATTATACTTAATATTATTTTTAGTGTAATTTTTTATTGACTAAGTATGTTTATTGTAACATAACTATTTTTTGATTATCAATTATTCAAAATCAATTTACTAATCTTGTAATCTAATTTTAATAGATCAGCTCCTATATTTTCTTTAAGAATATTTTTAGGTAAGTAATCAGATGTAATTTTTATACTTTTTTTATTTTTTATTTATTTTCTTTAGAAATACAATAAGATAAGTAAATTAGATATTATTTTTAATGATTTTCTAACTATTTTCTTTATTATTATCTTTTAAAAAAAATCAAATATATTTTTTCTTAAATAAAATATATTCAATCTATTTTTTTGAGTAATGTAATTATGTAATATAAAATAAAATTATAAATTTAATAAAAAATAAATAATATTTACTTAATTTTTATAAATAATTGCTTAATTATTTTAAAATAATTTTTAAGCAGATTAATCAAATTTTAAGCTAATTAAGCCAATTTTTATGTTAAGCTCTAATTTATAGCTGATTTTTATCATTCAAATAACTATTAATTGTTTATGATAATTTTTTATGAGTAGCAGTTGTATTAGATAATTTCAACAATAATTAATATGCTGATTTTTTTAGTAATATTCAGCATAAATTAGATTGTATTTTGACTAACTTTTAGCACTTTTAAATATGATGAATTGGATTATTCTGATTAGTGTGATGAAAAAACTTTTTCTTCTTGCTAGATTTTTTCCAAGAATTTTTACTTTAAAAAAGTAACAATTCAACAACGTCACAGTTTAGCCTGCGAACAAACAAAAAAACTCTTCTTTCAAAAATATTTATCTTTTCTTTCTTACACCTCTATCTACACAAAAATTTTCGAAATAATTTAAACAGTATTATTTTTTGTTAAAATATTTTTTCTTAACTTCTCTTTAAAAAATTTTTGTTTTTTTTTTATTTACAAAAAGAGCATTAAGAGATATTTGAATCAATGATCATAATTGATATACTTTGGATAAATAAATCTTACATGATGATCTCTTTCTCCTTCCTATACAGATATACTCTCTTTTGATAATCTTAGCCTTTCTGCAGATCTTTTATCATCAAAGATCACGTGTAAATTTAGCGTGATATCTATATTAGTACTACCAGATGTCGTCTATATGATATGATAGTAGCTACTACTCAGTCTAATATATTGAGATACCCACTTGGTGTAAGTTCATTTTGTCTAGATTTCACCTTCCCGCTAATAGGTAAAAATAGGTTATAGTAACTTAACCTGTAAATACTTTGTAGATTATTTTTGTAATGAATTTCATATGATATTTTTTCTGTATTTATGAATCTGTAAGTATGAAGAGTCTCTATTTGAATTTAGTTATATGAATGCACCTTCTTCTGCTGGGTAATCACATTAAGCTAGAATTGATTGAACTTTAGCTAAAACTTATAGAGTTATTTTTAGTTGTTTGAAATTTCTATTTGGACTAATTTCCTATTTCAGGTCTTATTTTTAGTATTAGTTTTTTCTTTTGCATTTAGAAATTAGTTATTTTCTAACACCTTTATTTTCACCTCCTTCGAGGATGGTAGTGATCAGTCAACTCAAATGAGTTTGAAATAAAACCACAGGGATAAGTTGTGTATTTTAGTATTTTTCTAGGTTTTTTCCTTTAATTTACAATATATAATAAAGTACTATAGTGCTAAAAGTAGTGATTACAGATAAGTCTAATTGTAGTATAAATTCCACGTTAATAGATTTAAAAATTAAATGTTTGAGACTTAACCATATTTCCAATCAAATTTAAAGAATAATTGTATTACAGCTAATTTCATAATTCATGGACTAATTAATAATTTTGCAGTCACATTCAGTCACAATATTTTATAGTAATTTTATTATAAAATATTTTCAGTTGCATTCAGCCGCAATTTATTAGTGGTTCACAAATTATGAAATTAGCTGTAAATACATAGATCTAAAGTAAAATTAATAAAGATTTTTTCTTCCAAATCTTCAAGTAATTTTTGAGATACATTATTTTGTATGAATAAATTGTGAAGATCTAAATACCATCAAAAGCCGGTTATTTGAGAACTTTAACTATTAAATATTGGGATAATGTTGTAAATAGGTATTTTATAAAAATGAAACTGATTTTGTAGTTATAATTCTCAGTAACAGCATGTTATAATTGAGATAATTTTGTAATCCAATAAAATAAAATACTATTGTTTGGGTTGAATTTTAAATTTTCTACAAACCCTTACATCTTAATTTCATTTTGGCAATAATTTCTAATTTTTCTTTGGCATTCCACTTTTTTTTTAATTTTATTGTTATGAATTTTTATTACATTTTTATAATTATTTATTAAATAAATATTCGAATATTTATATAAAACATCATTTGTATTTACCAGTATTTAAAAATTATTTTTATTTCGCAAATAATAACTGAGTTATTAAAGACCCCACCCAAGTCGGATCATTGACAAAGAATTGTTCACAATATAAACAAAAGACTTGAAGGTAATGTAGAACAAATAAATTAACTTCTGCGTTACTATGATTAAATTACAAATGAGAAAAATATATTAAAAAGATTACCTGGCGAAGTATAGTTAGTGTAGAAGTGTAGATCGGGAATAACAAACATATCTTTAGCGTGTCATAATGCTTGCTCGACCATATTTTTGCGAACAAATCTGGATCACGTGTGAACTCGTTTGGAATGTTAATAAATTACAATAATGAACTTTTTGAACTAATAATCTCGTCCGTACATCAATTATATTTATTCGAGCTAAAAAAATTACGTTAATATAAAAGTTTCAAAAAATATTGAGATACGAAGATCATTAATATTTTACGTTTCGAAAAGTAATCTCTTTGAAAACCTAACCTCGATTGAAGCTTTATGATCCTTCACGATAATAAAACTTATAACTCATGGCTTTTTTTTCAGGGTTGTCAATCGGAACTTAAAATGAAATTTTAATTGTTAATGAAAACTTTTTAAAAGTTTTGAAAAATCTAAATCCTCGTGCCTAACGTTTCAATAATTCTGCTTAATTTAACTGAGGTATTTAAAGTGGACAAAATAGACAAAGATTTTATTGAATTTGATACTATTTTATTTCCTTATATTCCTATCTAATTAGTGAAGGATTCCTTTCTTACCCTTGATATGTGTGTATTATCATAATCGAATCCAAAATGAATCAGCATTTAATATCTATCAATGATTCATGAATGATTCCAAGAAAGGATATGAATATACGGAAAAAAACCTACCATTATTAATTGTTTTTTAGGAAAAGTATCCGTCGATCTTTTAAGAAAAAAATAAAATCAATTATTTCTTTGTTCAATCCTTTTTCTTAATATTTTTTAAGGTTGTGATTTTTACCTTCAAGGTTCGAGCGCAATGTCATAATATGCATGATACAACATATTAACTAAAAAATAAGAATATAAAAATAGGGTTTTTTTTCTCAAAATAAATCTCTATAAAAGGAAATGTTTATAACTAAATAAGGTATGGTTTATAAAAACACTTTTTACCATAATTGTAGAATATCTTACGGAAAGAACAAAGTTTGTATAGTTTGTATAAAAATCAACAAGGGAGTAAGTCTCTCGACAAAATAACAATTATTAAATAAATAAATTACCTTGTCAACCATTTACAAGATAGATATACAGCATTTGAAATCGATATCAATAGCAGAGATTAATCACCCTAATCACTTACCCAATAAAATATATAGTAAAGAGCGAAACACCAATAGATATTGATATTTTCATCCTAAAAAGTTGTATATATTTGTATCTCAGGAGATGATAAAAAAAGATGAAAGAAGGGATTACTATGGATGAATGAAAAAAATTAAGACTTAGAGAACTTACACATTTATGAGCAAAATAAACCCGTTTCATCGCAATTAAAGATGTCGTTGGATAGAAACCTCCACATCTTTTTTGGCGATATATCAGCATCACATAAATTCTTTATACAATTCAAAATATCCTGAAGCACAACATCGTAATTAAATTAAACGTGTTGATTCATATTTCGTTAATTCATATATTGGCGTTCACCAGGATCATTTTTAGTTTGATTAATACGATAGAGAGATTTTGGTAATAAAAAATCGTAGCTGAAATTTAAAAATGACATATCACGTTTGTGGCGCAATTGTATCATGTGATATAATAAATTTTAACGGAAAACAAAACATAAATTTTGCAAACAATCGGGTCAAATATACTGTATATTTGAAATAATCTAATACAGGTTTTAACGTGTTTTCGAAACTTTCCTTTGAGATCAATATAAAAGGGAATTAATTGTTTATTCCGATAACACCAAAACAATATGGAAAAGTATTAAAATTAGTTAAAATTCAATATTTATATGTTTATTCTAATTTAATACGTTATTGAAGATAAATAAACCTGTTTTAGAACAATATCGATCATTGAAACAAGGAAACAAGCATAATCGCACAATCGCACAAGTAAATAATAAAAAAAAACCAGATTGCTAGGATGTGTTGACTGATCAAAAAAAATCGCACTGTGATGCACAAAGGAATGCTATAGTTCTCAACAATTTACTTTGTTTACGGAGATTCGGAGATAGATAAAAAGATAAAAGAAAAAAATTTTTTTATAGTTTAATGTATATATGCGTATTAATGTGATATTTACGAATTTACCGATATATATTATTCTAATAATAAAAAAAAAAAGGTTATAACGCGCGCCGTGATGGTTTTTAACTGTACTTGGATTAATTAGGGGAGTAATTAAAGTAATTAAATGACGGCTTATTTTGGCAAATAATGAATGAACTAATAATTTCTCCTATGAACTTCGCGAAGCTCGTGATCAATTAATTGTTCTGGCCAAGCAACCTTAACCCTTTTTAGATATAAAATCGCCTTGGTTAAGTATTCGAAAACTCGGAGTTTCTTTTTTATTCCTTCTTTTTTTATTTTATTTTCAAGAAGAAGGAGTATTTTAAAATTTATCTACAACTTTTAACCAATTAAAATAAATTGATATGTTGTGTAAGTCCAGTGCATTAGATTTTTATGTATTAAGTTCACTTGGACCTTTTACATTTCTAATTTTGAATGATGTTAGCCATTCGTTTATAGTAGTGAAAATCTAAAAATAAAACTCTGTTGGCGCGGAAATCAAATCCCGTCTTTATACTTATTAGGTTACTTGGCCAAAAATATATTTGTCTAATTAATCAATATTTATTTTTTTTTTATCAAATTCAAGTACATATTTAAGATAAAATAAACTTAGAATGTATTTATATAGAGAACTATTACCTGTGCATTTTATAATTCTGTCATATAATTATCACATTATCACATAAACCATCACCATCACATCAAACCTCAAAACGTGTCACACGACATTTTTCTTCAAGAAAAAAAAAGCCGAGAAAAGTGAAACTTCTTTTTTTCAGGTTAACATTTATGGAAGGTTGTATGATAAGTAAATCTCATTGAAGCTCGCCATTTAGTGCTGCGCAGAGTTCTTAATTTTTTAAATCGAACCCGAATTGGTAATAAATCAAAGGAAAGTTTGTGAATCAGACACGTGCGTGTGGAAATCAATTTTCTGATTTATGTACTGGAAGGATCACGTGTTCCGCATTTAACTCATGTAATACAATATATCGTTTTCAAATAAAGGGAAATTGAGCAAATTCGTACCACCCGCCCACAAACCTTATCCATTATTCTTATAATTATTATTAGAAAGGAGATTCAACAATTATGATAATTCATCAAAAAATAATATTGAATTGATGAGATGAAAAAAAGATTAAGTGATTCCTAATAATTTTGGTTGACAAAGAATATTTATTCTGAGACTTTTCCAAGGTTTCCTTGAAAGAACTTTCGATGATAACAAATTGACAATTTAGACAATCCATCAAATTCAAAAATAATAATTAACTGAATAAATTAAGGAATTGGTTAATAATGATTGTTGGTTGACAAAGAAAAGGTATTCCAAGACTTTCCAAGGTTTCCTTGAATGAACTTTTAATGTAAAAATCGAAAATTTACACTTCTATTAAAAATTGATGAATTGAAAGAATTTATTATGATGATTTTAGTTGAAAAGAATATTTTATTCTGAAACATTCCAAGGTAGAACATTCAATGGTAAAAAAAAAAAGAATATTTTATTCTGAAACATTCCAAGGTAGAACATTCAATGGTAAAAAAAAAACTTTTCTCTTCATCTTCATTTTTAGCTTATTGACAATATTATGCGTAAACAAAGAAAAACTTTTTTTCTTGAATTTTCCTGTTTCCACACGAATAGAGATTGTTCTTTGATAAGATTCTATCTATCACCTATTATTCTTCACTCCATTAAAAATAAAAATTTTATCACAATTTATTTTTTGTTCCAACAATGCAGTAAGATGCATCACAAATTAACAAATTATGATATATTAAATATATCACAGCTAAAAATAATGTAAAAAAAGGTTCTAATCCGAAAACATATTAAATGTTTTGGATAGATTCTTTAAAGAAATGTCAAATCTACCGCATGATTAATGATACGTTTTGTGTTCTATCGGCACAATGACCCCGTTGTAAATTTAGAATAACCAGGTACATGATATAAGAATTAATCCCTTTGAAACTTCTTTATCAAAGAACGAAAACAGGTTCATGTTAAATGAGTAATGGAAAGTTCTTTTGACTCTCCTTTGTCGATCACTTTTCTTGGAAGTTCATATATTTCACATGATGACCATGTTAGGTGAGGAGGAAGGATAACTGAGTAATTGATTTACATAAATAAAAAAAGGTTTGAATTGGTAGAATTTGAAATTATCTTTTTTTCCCTTTCCTATTTTTTTTTTATTTTATTTTTTATTTGATAAGGATGATGTTCTTTAAATCAATTGAATTAGTAATTCATTGATTTAATAGAATTTCTGAAATCCTAATAAAAAAAAGATCATTTTCAACATTTCCAATTTGAATAACAATGGAAAGATTCCAATCACAAAATTTCTCAAATATAGTAAAAAATATACATTCTGAAATATTTGAATTCCTTTAATTTAGAAGTTTGCATGAAACAAAAATGATGATCGCTAAACAAATTGAAAACTGATACTGTAACTCCGATTTCTCCGAAAGTTTTTGCTGAGGTAGTGCAATGAAGTACGTAAAAAATAAAAAAATAAAAAAATTGGCGGTATTAAACTCACCACACCATCCAAAAATATGGAATCCACGTTTTGAACGCTAACTCAATGACAATATTTTATATTGTAAATTTACATACTTACATAATCATGACATTCAAAAACATGACCTGACGCATTCTGGAGTGCTCACTCCGTAACAAAGTCTCAATATTTTTTTGTATTCATTTTATTTATTTATTTTTTTAATATGAAAATTCTTTGTTTTAAAAAAAAAGAAAAAAATTATTATTAATAAACATGGATGCCAATCAAAATTTGATCAGATTCTATTTTTAACAATTTCTTTATTTGGAAATTTCATAGTGTGTTTTATCCATGTATCTCTAAATTAATGATCTTTTTTTAAATTTTTAAAAATAACTAAAATAATTGTGATTTCAAATTTCAACGAATCATCATGCTTACCATATCTGCAGCAATTCTTTTTGTTTCTGAAAAATTAGGAAATTTTTGGTGTCGATTGTTCCTCAGGGAAATGAAAAAGCTCTTGAAAGGAATAAAACCTTTGAAAATAACTCTGAATTTATTTGAAAAAATTCATATTCAAAAGGTTGATTTTCGTGACGAGATTTTATGTCATGAAAAAATCAAGACGATTCGGTTACTTTTAATTCTGAAGGTTGACGTAAATTCAGTAACTTAGGATCGGATTGAAATCGATGATATCATGAAAGTTTGCGTCGGAAATTAGTTTTTATTTTTGGCAAACAATTAGACATTCTAAATTTGATGCTTCTATTCCCTATTCTAAAAATCGTTTCACCAATCCTTTTTTACCACAGAACAATTTAAAAAAGATGCAGGTAGTATGAAATACGCAAAACAGTAATAAAGGTTAGTATAAACAATATGTCATAACAAATAAAGCCACATATTAAAAAAGGTTAAAAAAGAACAAATCGATGGGTTCGTTGGAATTATAAAGAGACAACATGAAAACATTCAAAGGGTCAAATCGATGTTGTGTTTCAAAGTTAATTTGTGCTCCAATAACAACAAAGGTTTTTCTCCAAATCTAAATATTTACTCGTAGATTTTAATTAAAAATTTTTGCATCAAAGTGATAAGAAAAAAAAATAGTAATTTTGTTCACCATTTGCAGGAATTTGTTTGTGATCAACCCACTTTCCTTTTTCGTTCTTAAATTTGTAAATTGTCAAATCAAATTTTTTCTGATCAATTGCGTGTTCTTTTAATTTGCATCCTTAAACTTGTTTTTAAACCGGATTTATTATCGCACAAGAATTAATTTACTAATGAAATATTTTTATATTAAAGAATTACTTCAAAAACCTTAAAGTATATATGATTTTTAAATAACGATCACAGATCAAGTTTATTTCTGAAATGGTAAATATACAATTTGAACTTGAAAATTTATAATTTAAAGAAAATTGGAAGGAAGAAGAAAATATAGATACGAAAAGATTTAATATAATACAGATTTGAGATTTTGCCAGAGAATATAATGCATGGAAGAAAATGTAATTTACAAAAAGCATAAAGTGATCTTAAAAATAATATACGTTATGTAATAATGTATGCACTAAACGCATACACATTTATCTACATAGAAATACGAAAAAAAGACAAACGGAAAATTAAAAAAAAAATCTTTATAGTCCTTACAATTCGGAGGTGGGGAGATCATTAAAATAAATACAATTAAATAAAAAGTTTATATTCTAAATTTCTAAAACGTTTAATTTCATCTATCGAGAAACATTGTCAGTTGTACGAGACTTGTTCATCTGGTGAGTAAGAGATAAATTGTGCATCTATTGAATGTGAATAAAAGCTATCGGTTTCAGAGGAAGAAACGGATGGATTTTGAAGAAAGTAATTATTAAAAGAATTATATCCACAAACTTCTGGATAATAATGATCAGCATTAAGCGAATGAGTTTGATGGTAGTAAGAGTAAGGATCTATTACATTATATTCATAAAATAATTCGGGATCAATTGGAGCATTTGAGTTGATGGGAACAGGAAGTAAAGATTGGTTATGTTGATTAATTATTGAGGGAGGTATATATGAAGGTGGAACAGGGGAAGTGCTTGGTGAAAAATCTAATTCCGATACAGTTGAAGATGATGAAGTGGAGGAAACTGTTGGGGAAGATATCGTTTGGGGAGGAGTTTGAGGCGGTGAACGCAATCGTGGGGACCCTGAAAGTTCTGAATCTTTTGTTTTGATATCATTCTTTGTGGTTGAATTATTCGCAAGAAAGTTCGTCATGCTAAAGGTGTTTATCATGCTACTATCGACGGTATTTTCCTCGGTAGGAAAAACGTGTGATTTAAAAATTTGCCTTTTCTTTGGTTGAAATTTGTATCCGGGATACATCTCTTGATGAAGAATTTGCGCTTGTAACGCTAAATTATCATATCTCTCTTTAACATCGATAGGAATATTTGACCAAATTTGCTTACTTTGACGACAAACGTCAGGCATACAAAACCTATAACCCAATTTTCTTAATTCCAACATATAACAATTCTTCATGAGGAAGAAAGAATTAGGTGGTCTTGGTGGGGTTGATTGTGTTCGAGGCTTTCTTCGGGTTGAGATTAATTGTAGAACCGAATATTTTGGATAATAAACATCGTTAAGGTCCAAATCTTCAGGAACATCATCACATTTTGGGCGTTTGGAAGGAAGAGTTGAAGCGGCTTGAAATGAAGTTGAGGAGGCCGAAGTTTGAAACGAGGTAGAAATATCATTTTGTTGCTTTGAAAGTTGTTCAAGTGCGAGTTGAAGTGCTTTTGATTTTCCCATTTTTTTTTTTAGTGACGCGAATTTAAAAGAAAAGCGAAAAAAAAAATTTTTTCGAAAACGTAATTTATCGAAAGAAATTTGCCAATATTGAAGAAACGAATTTTAAATAAATTATTATTTTTTTTTTTTTTTTTTTTTTTGAAAAATGATTTTGTTAAAAAAAAATTGTTAAAATAGATATAAAATAGTATTTGAAAGTGTTTTTTATTCGTTTGAGAAAGTAAATAAAAATTCTGAAGAAAAAAAAGGTGCCCGAATCTTGGGTATTTATAAA
Organism: Funneliformis geosporum; assembly: GCA_946474995.1. Lineage (NCBI taxonomy): Eukaryota > Fungi > Glomeromycota > Glomeromycetes > Glomerales > Glomeraceae > Funneliformis > Funneliformis geosporum. The sequence goes on from CAMKVN010001834.1 coordinate 11,362, forward strand.
GAAATGTCTGTCGATCGTATTTTAATTATTTTTTTTGGTGTTTTGAAGGAGAAGATAGTTTGTAAATGTAAAAATTAATTTCATAGTAAGCTAACCTATTTTCGGAAAGTTATATATAATAGGCATCGGCAAAATAAGTAACATAGGGTTTTATTTTTTGTGATGTTTGGAAAAAATATAATATAATTTGTGTTGTGCTAAACCCTTTGCAGCTTGAATTAATTTATCACCCAAATGTGCCATTTACCTGATAAACAAACAATTAAAATCTATACTATTTTTTTTTTAAATATACACTATATTTTATTTTTTATTTATTTATTTACCTTATTAATTTGCGGGAATTTCAAAGAGGATTGTTATATGCAAACTATTATGCATAAAATATATAAACTAAGTCTTTATGATTGTACTACAATTATATTATATTAAATTAAGAAATCTTATTGATGCGGTAGTATTATTATGAACTATTTATGATTATAAGTATTTTAATCGATTTTCTGAAAATTTCTAAATGCTTGAAAGTTTTAACAAAAGGATAATGAAGAGGCGCATCACAAATAAATGATTTCATTTTTCATTTTGTTTCCAGAAACAGTTTCAAGAAATATGATTTTCCATGTAAAAGTATTTTCTCAATCCTTCTTTCTTTCTCTGCTGAATAAGCATCACAATATTTATGTACACCAAAAGAATATTTGGCTTTTACAGTCAATTATACAGTATTTTTTGAATATATTATTCTGTCAACATATAAATTGCGGAATGCGGATGCATTTCCAGCTAGAACGCAGAATACTGCGACAATAGTGTATTTTGTCCGTGTTTTAAATTCATGTCTTGTTTTGTTTCGAGAACGGGCAAAAAAGGCTAATAAAAGAAAATTTTCGTATCAAAAAAGATAGTAACGAATTTATAAGAAGTCATCTTGAATCTGCAATGATGTAGGAAAGTTTTACAAAGAAAAAATTATTAGGGGCAACTGTTTCATCGAATCAATTGACTTTATTTGCGATATGAAACTTAATTTTGATGGATAATTCGATTTCAAAAATCAAATATTTTAATGTAATTTACAAAGAATAATAATAAAGACGGTCGCCCGCAAACCTAATGTTGGGAACACTAGAAGATTTTGTTCTTATGAGTCAACATGAATTTAATCATGATTATCAATTTGATGTTATGATATGATAGTGTAATTCTTGAAGGCGGCACTTTCACATGATCCGCAGTAGTAAAAATTTTCGAACTGCAAAATCAGTTAAAAATAGGATAGGATATTCGTCGATCCATCCATGTAAATTGAAATGTAAATAATGTAATATTAATTAATGTAAATGATTTTTACCTGCTGATCGTACAAATTATTATTATCGCATGAACGAATTTGATTTGGCAACTTTTTTTTTTCGGAATTTCAATTCCAGCATGTGTATTCTTCATGTGTATTCTTCAAGGTCTTCTTTATAATCTTGATTTCCGTTATTCTAGATACCTTTGTCCAGACTTTCCGAAATGTTCCTGCCACGTCGAGATAGGATTTTTTTTCTGACAAGTCGAGGTGGGTCTATATAATTCTTTCGGCCTTGATAGTTGAATCTAGGATTACGAAAAATTTCGAAACTGATTGGATACCGATGAAAAACGATGGGTTAATCTTCAAAAAGTTATTCCGTTCCGCAATCTTTCAAAATTAATAAATAATACATGAACGATATCAATCTGTGTCAATATTTTAAGATTTTCAATTCTTTGGTGTCGATGCTAATCAAAACAATTACCATTTTCATAATAATGATATTAATTATAACAACTGATAAACTTTGATATATTGAATGCAAAGATGTATGACAATGGTGTCCCACAATGAAGGTTATCTAATCAGTTATGAACAAATTCATCCTGACCTAAATATAGGAAATTACAATTTGATCACGAGTTATAGATGATATGCCATGCCACTGGAACGTAAGACCATAACCGAACCGTACATTCAAGGAAATAAATCGCACCAAGCAATTCACCGAAAACCTAAATGTTACCCGATACGTACATTTTTATGCATCTGGTCTTTTATGAGTTTCGACGCAACAATCTGGATTTTTTTTTTAGGTGTGTGCCACACGAACGCGCGTCCATTATTCTCGTTATAGAATTTCACTTCACATCAGATATTCTCTATGCAGAATTTCCTTCTACGTCCGATTTTCTCGATACAGATTCATTTCGAATTCAAAGTAACGGTAATTCTTTACTAATAATCACTTAAATTTTAGTATGCAAATTTGTGTTATGAGAATTACTCTTTTTGGAATATCTAAATAATAATATTTCTGTTGATGGAAAATCACCCGTTCTAAAGATAGTGGCGATGGGAATTGTTCATTCATTGATTCCGGTCAGAGTTAGCAATTTTTTTTTAAAAAAAAAATTGCATGATAATGTCAAACGACCATATTCCTTATACCGCTCATCTGACAAATTCTATGCCAAGATTTTTTTTTTTAAAAAAAAAAAGTCATAATACTACTTGAAAAGGAAATATAATCAAAGATACAAAGAAGCAATTGTTTTCTATATAGAATCAAAAAAAAAAAAAAAAAAATATTCTTTGGAGATAATTTGACAAAAGATGAAAATTTTCATGTGAGCACTTCAGGTCATACGATGATTAAATAAAGAAATCTATATGCTAAGTTCTATCCGAATGATCGACAAAGCTATTGCGTTTACTAATATATGTATTATATGTAATTGTGTATTAGTTTGCCGGAGACTTTCTTATAAGAATAAATTAATAGTCTCATGACTTCTAAAATGCTTTCTTTTTTTTTAAAAAAAAAAATATTAATAATAATTCTTGCACAAAAAGGGTATCATCATCAAATATGCAGGGAAAAGAAAAAATCGAATTCTTTATTAGAAAACTTTTTTTTCGATACGGCGATCTTTACCACATTAATGATAATTTGTATAATTTGTTATTACTCTATCTAATCTTGATCATAAAGCCAAAAAAAATTACCATTTGTAAAAATTTAATTAAACAATGCTTTTATCTAAACTATAATTGACAGGTACCAGACCAGATATCGCTCAAATGAGTGAATGTTTGTTGATAAAATAGTGGTATAATAAGAATTCTCGGAAGATACAAAACGCACGAGAATTCTTTTTCGAATAAATGTTCAAATAGTATTCTTCGTAGAAGTGAAGTGATAGATTAAGTTTTTATTTCTAATTCGAAATTATTAATCTTAGTATAAGAATTTTTAGATGCTCTAAAATATCACATAGTTGGATGTTCACTTTGTTTGACATTCAATTGCAGAACTTTCTTTTGATTTAATTCTTTAGTTGAGATGCATTTATTATCAAAATATCTTTTTTCTTATCATTGTCTTTTAATATGAGCACAACATACACAGCCTTTCTTTGAAGAAACAATTATTATTCAATGCATTCCAAATAATTTCTTTTTAAAGGTTAATAGAAAAAAAAGTTTTAATTCATTAATAAATTAAAACTTTTTTATTTTAAACCGCGTTTTTTTATCCTAATGAAGAACATGTCGCGTTTATTCAGTCATAAGTTTGTCACCGGGAAGCAACAAAGACTTGTTTATATCACTTGATAATCAATTATTGAATTTCCTCTTTTGGTTACTAGCGATAAAAAGAGCGTCGTTATTCAATTTCTTCACGAATTGGCTTTTTTTTCAATGTATTTGAAACACAGGATAGGTGCATAAGCGTCGGGATTAAAACTCCACAAGTAATATGTGATTTATGAGTTTTCACTGAGAAACAATTCAAAGTTAAATTACCAACAATGTGTGTTCATTTGTCGTTATAACAAAGATTTTTATTTTTAAATTCACATTTCTTGAAAATGACCGATTAAGCCTACTTTCTATATTTGCCATATCTTCTCGCATTGATTAGGTACTCACGAACGCGTTTAGAATTCTTTGGCGTTTTTTTTTTTTTTTTTCCCAAAAAATTAAATCATTTACATTTACATTACAATCAGTGTTAAAAAAGCTCGAAAAATCTTGAACTTTCTTCTTTTCTTTTTTGCGTTAGCGGATTACTTTGTTTTTCTTATTTTTGGTCATATGCCGGATTTGCTTTTTATAGATGTCAGCTTTCGAACGATTAACATAATCAATCACAAAATTTTCGGCGATCACATGATCGAAATTTATCGAAAAAATATAAAGTATTATTATTAATTTCAATATAAAGAAAGACTTTGAATTATTATAAATAAAACATTATGATTTTTTCAATACATTATTATAATTTAACTTTATATAGATAATGAAAATAAAATTACTATAAAATATTATGATTTTAACAATTTTAAATTCCACCATATTTGTAATTAATGTTACAAATTCAAACTAGAAGTTTTAGAAGTTTAGCAAATTGTTTAAATAATAATAAGTAAAATTCAAAAAAATCATTTCAAAATTGTCAAAACTTGATAAAAACATAAATTATATTATTTTAAAAAATCTGCAAATTTGAAGATTTAAATATTTTATCAAATTTACCTTCCTTATAATTAATTAATAATAATAAATATTATATATTTAATTAAAATTATTATAGATTTTTTTTAAATTATAAATTTTCAGATTTAAAAAATTATATTAAATATTTATTTATATGTTAAAATAAAAAAATAAATTTTAAAAGATAATATTAATTATAAAAATAACTAGTAACATCAATTGTAACTAAAGATGATTCCCATAATTATTTTTAAAATTTTTAACTAGTTGCAACTTAAGTTGCAACACTTTGAGTTGCAAC
>CAMKVN010001835.1:0-16185 GCA_946474995.1 Funneliformis geosporum
GCCCTCTAGTGGCAAGCAGAATAGCATAAAAGTTATTATTCATATTGGGTTTGCAATATCGGGCCTAGCTCAAATCGTGTCACTTTGTTTCTTGATTTTCGCTGGGCCCTCCTGAGGCAAACAGAATAGTTAAAATTTTTTGTTATATTATTTGGGATTAAAATCAGGCTAGAATGGTTATATCAAACCTTATAATTCTTGGTATCAGACAGGCTAATTCCTAGCCAAGTTCGATAACATTATCCATATTTGAGTCAAAAAAACGCTAGAGCTTTGAATTTGATATTGGAAATCATATAGCAAACTGGGTTCGTAGGCAGATTTAGAGGTATATTTGAAATCTGCACCAGAATCCCCTTTTATGTCTATATTACTAATATAAAAGAATGTCCTAGCTGTCATCAACAAAATATTGAAAATCAGAAGAAAGCATGCCCATGATGTCAAACACAATTGCCAATATTAACCAAAATTCAAAAAGAAAAGGTAGCTGAAGTTGACAATAATCTAACCAAAAATCCACCTATTTTCAAACCATACAGTTTTAGTGACGAATTAAGTATTACGTCTATTCCTAGAATCAGTCTTACTCAACAATAAATTATCGATCAGAGAGTTAACATTCTGTAAATTTACATTCCTGATCCAATCAATATTAACCCAAATTCTATTGCAAACATTAAAAAGTCTTTTTACATATAGAATCAATAACAGGTATTAGAAACGGAACTTGAGAATGAGTAGCGGTAGCTTGCGATAGTATTCTATACTATCATACTATGAAGTTAAAAGAGAAATTTCCTTGGCTAGTACTTATACTAGCATAATTACACGAAGAAATGAATATGCTTTGAGCATTTGTAGAGTTGAACTGGTAATTAGAATTTTTATTTATTTCACAAAATCTTTATGCTTGCTTAAAGATGGTACAGCAATTGATTTCAAATTTACAAAATGTTGCAACATAAGCTAAAATTAGTTACAACATATGTTGCAACATTATAAGTTGCAACATATATAGGTTAAAACTAATTGCAACGTAAGTTGCAACATTAAAAGTTGCAACATATTAATTACAGTTCCTATCTTTATGCTTGCTTATTATTAATACTTAATAACTAAATCTATACTAGAGAAATTGATATAAAATGATTTGCAGTATGCTAAGGTTATCGAACAGATAATCAGCTTTCTTATTTTAAAAAATGCACAGACCATCATAAGTTCTGGGATTCTATCTGCAACATATATTATTAGGCAATCTCTATAGAACTTTTATGGTCATACGTAAAGAGCAACTCTGACTTATCAATCGAAGGGTATCTTATTTGAGTCAAAAAATAAGAAGATTTGCTCTATCAGATTAAATACGAATAGGTCGTTGACTTTATTTTTTTTTACAAAGCTTTTAAATAATAATAACATTAATTTTTATTACAATAGACGTTTGTTTACTTATAAGCAATAATCAATTATCGGAAGGCTATAAGAACTAATGATCCTTTATTAAAAAGAGCTGCTAAAAGAAAATTCTCTCCTATTTGATCTGTGAGATATCACCCTATTTACCGCAAAATAAAAGTTATCGATGAGATTCAGCTGATACGACTTCGGCCAGAAGTACATGAAATGATAGAGAAACACTACGTTATTTCTTGATCAGGTATTTACGAATAGCATCAGGGACTAGATGCCATTATGTAGGAGGTAAACAAGACCTTAAAGACTTTAATACCTCCTATCCCATAATATAATCATTGGAAAATTGCTACACGTAATTGTAAAAAATTCCTTGAGGTAACTTTTATTTCAATTGAATTATTAATAATATATACTAATTTTATAACAAATTATAGCTTAGAAATAACTTACTTGGAGTAATCGGGTATAATAATTATCAAACCTCTGGTCTAAGAACTCAGCCAGAATTTACTATGGAATGCCAAAGATTTCAAACTTATCTTCGAAGCCTTGAATTCATGAATCAAAGCCTAGAAGAATATGGATTAAATGATAATTTAGAAATTTTCACATTTTAGCAAAACAAGCTCGACAAAATTTCATCACTGAAGTATTTATTAATAAAAATAATTCTTCATTATTTAGGCTAATACTGGTTTTAAAACAAAAAAGCGGAAGCTCAAAAAAGTGAAGAAAATATGACCAAACCTGAAATTTTGCTAAAGATAGAAAGCCTTCTTGAACAGCTTGGTGAAAATGCTCAAAAAAAAATTCCAGTTTGAAGTCGAAAAAGAAAAATGATTTGTTATATATATTACAAGAGATAAAACTTGCATTCAATTCAGACAATGAACTTAATAATCAAGAGTGAAATTTTTTATAGGGAACTTTTTATTTAGATATTTTTAAACAGATATTTCTTCAACACAGTTTTTTTAGACAAACTCAGAAATCGAAGAAATAATTTTTTTTCTTTTTTTTAGCATTTTTGTTGTAGTATAACCATATTGTTAAATGAAAAATCAATAAAACAATTTTATAACTATAGGATTAAAAATTTTTTAATTTAATCAATCTTTTTTTTTGATTGTGATAATCTAGAATATTCTGATCAGTGATAATTTTACCATATTAGAAAATTGATCAATAAGATATATTTGGTAAATTCCCTGACTGTATTTACGTAATTTTATTCAAGTATAATGAATATTTATGAAATTTTAGTTGAATATAATGATTTAATAATTGATTATGTAATTTTAATTAATAGAATATTTTTAATTATTAGTTAATTATATTAATTAATTTTTTATAAATAGAGAAGTTTTTTTCCTTTCTAAAAATTAAATTTTCTTTATAATTTTCTTTTTTTCTCTAAATTTCTTTTAAATAATTTTTTATTTTTTACAATTTATTTTTCAAAATCATCTTTCTTATTTCTTCAAATATTTTTTTATTTTTATTTTTTCACAATTTATTTTTCAAAATCATTTTCCTTGTTTTCTCAAATTATTATTTTTTTTTTGCTTTTTATTTTTTATATAAAAAAAAATGTTTATTATAAAATGAAATTATAAGCTTAATTGTAAAAAGAAAAAAAGGAAATAATGATTTTTATTATAAATTTGGTTAAATTTTAAAGCAAAATTACAAATGAGATCAATTAAGAAAAAAAGTAATTTTTTATTGATAACCAATGATAAATCAAATTTAATAATCTTATAAAAGATTATAATGTTAAGTCTTATTATAATAAAATTTAAAATTATATGTATTTTAATATATATTTACCTATTTTACCAATATTATAAACATCACTAAAATCATATTGTTTAATAATTTCTTGCAAATTCTTACGCTTTTATTCTAATATTTCTAATAATATATGCTATTTACTTTTTTAGCTTTATTAATTTATCTTATATTATACCATTTTTTTAAATTTTGCTAGCTATCTATTTGAAACAGTAAAGGATATTATTTATAATCTAGCTGTAAAGTTCAAAGTTTTAGCTTTTAATACATCTCTATAATGTTAAATTTGAAGCTAATTCTTGTTACATCCAAAGATATAATAAGTTTCAATTTCTGGAAATTTAACACATCTATCCTGTTTTTAATTTTTAACTTGCTAATTTGAAGTATTAATATACAACTATTTTTCCTTTTCTTTTAATATATTATAAACTTGTAACTTTAATATATCAAATTTTTTACAAAATCTTCTTAGTTGTATCATAGATTATTTTTTTACTACCTACATAACTCTTATTTTTCTGCATATGATAAACTTATTCTTTTTCTGATTCCTTTTCTTTGTCTCTCCTAATGAATAGTATTTTGTAGAAAAAAATAAAAAAATATGTTATGAAAAAAATGTGATACAAAAAATTAAATGTATTATATTAGATAAAAATGATAAAAATGTATCACAATAAATAAAAATATGTTACAATAAATAAGATTAATGTATATTACATAATATTTATTATAACACATATAAATTTATAATGTGTATTCTATATTTAAATTTTTAATATGTTTATTATATCTAATATTGAGATTTTATTATTAAATTAAATAAATTTCATATAGAATGAGTTTATTATAAACTAAATTTATTATAATAAGATTTATTATAATAACATCATAATTCATTTTATTTATTTAATTATTATAACATTAGGATAGTTTTTATATAAATAAGAACAATTTAGAATTAAGTAGAGATAAGTTAAATTTAAGTTTATCTTAAGTTTATTTTGTAATAATAAATCTTTTAATAAATAAACAGTTTACTAATAGAGATAATACTATAATTTTATTTTTAATCATTTATTCTACATGTATTTTATCATATGTCTTTTATATTTACAAATCTTTAATTATTTATCTTATCTTCTTTATGAAGAAAATCTTCTATACTTATATATATATCGCTTATCTTAGTCAAGTAATTTAAAGAACTGGTAAATAATAGCCTCATAAAACTTAAAATGTCTTTATAATAAAGGATATCAACCATTTTTGTTAATTTGATAGTAGTTGACAATAATTTTTAAACTAATTAGTTTAAAAAATCACCATCAACTTGGGTTAGATTATGATAGTAATATCATAGTTTAATAATAATGTCATAATCTAATAGTAGTACCATCTCTTTTTTGAAATGTTTTTATCACATTATTTTAGTTAATTCCTGCTATCTAATTATGATATTATAATCTAATAGTAATGGAGCTAAAATTAATTGCAATATAAATAAGTCAAAACTAATTATAACATATATTGTAATATTAAAAGTATTACAGTTCTCATCTTTAGTGATAATAGTGTTATAATCTAATGGTAATTTTATAATCTAATGATTGTAATTTTTTCTGATTGTCTATAGTTGTTTTATTATTAAAAAACTATCATATTGGATCAATTTTGTGATCTTTTTATTATTAAAGAGTTATTTGTATATTTATATTACTCTGTAACTTTTTTATTTCTAAGAAGCTATACATGTATTTATCTAACTTTGTGATCTTTTTATTGCTAAAATGGATTACTAGATAGAATCTAGGATAATACCTAGGATGTTAAGAATTATTCTAAAATTCTGACTGAAATTATAAAATAGTTTTGGCTAAAATTAATCGAGTTATGTATAAGTTACCTTCTAACTTAGGATCAAAAGGTTAAAGATTGATAAAACAAAGGGCATTATTATAATAGGCCTATATAATTACCAGGAATTTATGCTAAACTTACTTGCAATCCTACTTTTATATTCCCATTCAATTATAAGCTTAAGGCATAAAGTGTTGAGTTTGCAATCCATTATTTTCCTCTTAATTGTTAGAGATATGCTAAATATTTAATCTGATATTTATAATCCATTCAATTATCAGGTTGAGACACAAAGTGCTAATTTTGCAATGTATATTTATTCTCTACTTGATTATCTAGGATTTATATATACAGTATTATTTATTTTTCCTTCCGATTGCCAGAATTAGACACATAATTGTTCACATAATTCTGAAATAGTTCAGACTTTCTTATATTTTTTTGAGTCTTTTTATATTTTCGGGCTTTTTCTTATCTATTGGCAGGTATAACCTGAAATAACATTTCTTATCTTCTTTCTATAATATTATTCTATCTTAGGGTATCACCATTCTCTCGATTGCTAGAATATATAAGTTCAGGCTATATCATTTTCATACCTTTTTTCTTATATTTTTCTAAGCCTTTTCACCTTTCTGACCCTTTTTTACCTATTAGTGATGATATCTCAAAGTAAAATCAAATGGTTGTCAGTTATGCATAAAACATGCAGTCAGAAATAAATTAACAAAATTGGCGAAAGTTTATGTACTCCCTCGCAAATGCATAGCCACAACCGAAAAAATATATTTCACCCTACCTTAATTGTCGTCTGTACTTCAATAATTTTTTCGTCAGCACTTCTTCAACTGCGGTAGGTCGGTTTCTTTTTAATGAGTTCATAACGTTCATGCTCAGAAAATAGCACGACGGCCGGAGTAGTGAAAATCTTTACATAGAGCGAGAGCGTTACTGCGCTTTATTAATTTATTTTTAATTAGTCAAATACGGTAAATCGTACGACCACTTGTACGACTAAACATTAGTTAATAAATACCGAGAATTCGTCGGAGAATCAAAATCTAACGAGTAAATGATAAAACCGTATTAATCAATTTTTTTTTCGTGTACTGATAAATTACTTTTTTTACTATGCTTGTCGAAGTATCTATATTACGATGTATTCAGAAAGGTATATATATACTTCTAGTTTCTCAAACCTACTTTCTCTAAATCTCTTCTCTAAAAGATTATTTTATCATTACAGAAACGTAATCGTAATGGCTGGATCGTACAATTGTTTACGTTTAGATAATAGATACGTTTTCCAGGTTGAAGTTTACGAAAAAGAGAATGATAATACGAAATTCTTCGAAATCGGTGATAAAAAATATCTATTTGAGACTGTAAGAGTAGGACAACTCACAAAACTTATCTCTCATGAAGGAAAGTTTAAAGATTCTGATATATTGAATCTTTGGAAGATTAACGCCAAAAAATATGATCTTAATCCTGTTTATACTGAAGTCGATATTGAAAAATTTGGAGGCAAGCTTATGGAATCTGAACAAAGCTTTGTAAATTATTTTCCAAATGTACCTGATGCTAAGGATGTTAACATCCACATTGTTGCTGTCATTACAAACACAACTGCTGGCAAGTGTCTCTAACGCTTTACCTCTCGAACAAGGAATTTGCAGTGACAAAATATCAATTTGTTCTGATCTCTTTTGTTTTCGTGATAAAGCAGGTCCCTCTCATCAAGGCGCTGAACAAGGTACAGTATCTAAATAACTTCGAGTATCTATTGGCCTGGAATGATGCCAAACAAATCTCTTACTTATTATTGATTTTAAGGACCTAACTGGAATGATGCTTCTTCCATCTACGAATGGATACAACAATTCACATTGAACCGTGGCCGAAATCGAGTAATTCTTCCAGCTTTGTCATGTTGTCAATTGTGTTTATCGGCTCCTCTGACTAAATCCGATGATCTCTTTTTAGCTTGTTACGTCTTTCGGTAAGAACTTTGAATTCTGTGGGCGAGATGATGCTATTGACACCTTATGGAATGGAGATAAGCTTTTAGGACGAAATGGAATTGTGGAGCGATTTAAACACCGTAATGAAAGGGACAAAGAAAATCATCCAATCCCCGTCGTAGCATGTGGACCTGGAACTGGAAAGAGCAGATTTCTCGATGAAATCGAAGAATTGCTCATGCGTAATGTTGACGACTCTGACAATGAAGATATTCGTAACGCATTCAATAATATGGTCGTTATAAACATCACCTATGGAAATGGTTCCCCCGCTAAGATTGAAGATTTAGTAATTGTTCAAACTGGCGATAGCCAAGTAATTAATGCCGAGACATCTCTTGCAGTACGCATTTTATATGAGTACTTTCGACCGAAACATAATTATGGTGAATTCTCTTTTTCCGCTTTTCGTTCACTTTGTAAAAAAAATTCAACAATTTCTGGATTTACCCTGAATACTGCTCTTCAAGTTGTTCGTACTGATACTATTAAACAAAAAGAAATAAATTCTAATCCTCTGCTAGTCTTAGTCCTTGGAATTGACGAGTTCAACAAATTGCATGGTGTTCATGAAGGTGCCTGTAAGGGGCTTGTAAACTCCATTGGAGGAATGATGCTTGACTCACGGGACATTTTTTTCATCCCCATTCTGGCTGGAACAATCGAAGGACCTCTTGAGGAATATATCACAGAATCTAGGTACAAACAACTTCGCCTTCCATTATATCTTCTCAATATGGATCATGTAATTGAGATTGGCAAGGCTATGGGTCTAGTTGACGAAAAATATGTCAAACTCCATCCTTACTTTCGAGTCAGTATTGGTGACATTGGAGGTCACGTAAGAACTTTAGAGTATTTTTACGATTACTTCCAACGTGAGATAGAAACAAAGGATCCGGATAATAAAGATCCTTATAAGGTGGAAATTAATTACATTATGCATCGAGTTGAATCTAAAGTCTCGGATGAATATGGCTTAGGACCGTATTCGCGATGGTTGACAGAAGTCCTGGCAAAAGCCATATTGAATTTGTCAGTTGACAAAGAGGACAAAATCAATTTTAATGATAAATTGACGAGTTATCGGGATCTCAGTTCCATGGGACTCATCAATCTGGTCCTAGCAAATACAATAACAAAAAATTTTTATATTCACATCCCTTATTTGTGGACAAGTATACTTGTCAAAAGCTCTAATAAATCTGGGATGAATTTTTGGAAATCCATGTTCAAATATGATGAGCCAATGTATTGGCAGGATTTTGAGAAGTTCAATGCCCAATTCTGGGCGTTACGCCTCAGTCTCTTCCGTCTATTAGGATATCAGACAATCAATTTGAAAGAACTTCTTAGCGGTGTGAAAATTTCCCGTAGATTTCCAACTGGCAAAGTTTTCCTTCCTAAAGACCTCGAAATTTGTGGATTAAAACATCGGTATCCAGGTATTATAATTTTCTATGGATATTCAATAGCCATATAAAAGCTTAATGCTAATCTGATATAATAAAATAGCAATGGGTAAAGATAATGACGACATGCAAGATGATGACGAAATGGACACGGATGATAAAGAAATGGATACGGATGATGATGACATGGACGCGGGTGATGATGAAATGGATACGGAAGACGACAAAAAAGATAATAAAATGGATTATAAAACGAAGGTGCTTGATAGATATTATACCAAACTTGATCATCCGGATCCCAGGAATGATAATATAATTTACATCAATGCCAGCGGGGCAAGTTATGATGCTCTCGAGTTTCTTAAATATTATGAACACGATTCCAATGAAGCGGATACATTATGCGTGGCCCTGCAAATCAAAAAACGAGATGCCATTAGCGTGATTAACAAAAACCAATTCAATGACGAGCATGATAAGGTAACACTGCTTCATCCATATCGGGTATAAATTTGTATCATTTAATTCATTTAATTATTGTTTGATTAATCTTTATATAGGTCACTAAAGCTATGGAGTACACTCAGGAAAAAAATTGGATTTTAATATTTCTGACAAATGCAAAAGCGAAATCCCTGAATATAAAGAATAAGAAAAACAGTGCATTAGTAACTGAGGAAAAATTTCTAGATTTCTATGGATACACATATACTAACAGAGCGCAATTTGCATCTGGTAAGCTTGTTAATTTGAATACTCCTATTTTTTGAATCAACTTATATGTATTCTCTATATTTTTTGCTTAGCGAATGAAAAAATTTATATCAATTCGACACACGAAGATTCACTTGAAATTTTAGGCTTCAATAAAAAGCAGAGGAATGGGATACGTATAGAACGCGAAAATAGACCTTTCATTGATTATGATGATATAAAGACCAGAATTCGCATTAGTGATAAAAAATTTCGAAAGTTGAAGCGCGATGATAGAATTGCTTTTTAGCTTTGAGTCAATGACCTATGTTCAATAGCAATATTATATATACTGTATATTGTGACTATGTATGCAAAAAGTAAAACGTAAATTCAAAATATTATAAACTGACTCTAGCTAAACTAATTTAATAAAAAATAATTGATCTAAAGTCAAAACCATAAAATGAGAGTTCCTTCTAGCTATTCCATACTATTATTTAATGCTAACTTTTTCGCTATCCTATCTATGTACAAATTTTTTATTTGATACACCCAAGGAATAAATTCAAAAGTTCTCTCTGCTTGTGATACATGAAGTTACTACATTACTACGTCACTATGTTATGTTCTATCCACTTATCTATGATTACTCAATGAATTTACCCTTTCATTCCCCTCTACATGAAATACCATTTTTCGCATTTGTTATAATCCCCTTACATTATCCATATCGTACTCATATTTGCTTTGAGTTTGTGAGATAGTGAAGACATCTGAACAACGATTGTATAAAGCTTTATCTTTTTTCAGATAGTCGTTTGATTGTGACATTTTCACGGTATTTCATAATCAAAAATTATGAAATAAAAAATCACGTGTGCGTGAACAATTGTGATCACTTTTGCCAAGAAAATAAATACATAAAGTTTCTATTATTACATGCTTATTGTTTTTCCTCTTTTCTAGTCTTTTTCTTTGAGTGAGAATCATCTTCCGCATATGCCCTATCCTTTAATAATACTACTACTACACCCAACACCTTTTTCACGCCATTACGTAGTGATTTATATTCTTCATATTTTTTATTCAAGAAAATTCGATGCTAAATGCCTTGTGAAATTTTCCCCGGAGTGTAAAGCATCCTGAGCTGTAGTGATAATGTCAGAGATAATCGAAATCATTATCATCCCACTTTTGTTTTTTCATATTCGTTTGGCATGAGCTCTCTAACTGTTTAATATTCTGAGCTAAACCCTCAATTAGATTTCGCTCTTGTTTGTTCTCAGTGATACAAATAAGATTCTCAGTTTTCTAAAACGCAAGTATGCAAAAATCTTCTGAGCTGAAGATCATGCAAAGTGTCTTTGGCCCGCTTCGGATTTAATGATCAGTATTCTAAACTCGAAATTTTCGCATTAAATATATTACTTTATTATAGCAATCATGACAGGATAAATCTGATCAAAACAAAACACTTGCTCAATTATATGAAGCGTTTTTATATAAGAAGAAGGATATAATAGCTATTCGAACAAAAATCAATATTAATAATAATGTAAATCTAACAGCAATACATCAAAGCAAGAAAGTGAAAACACTTGCTGATTCATATGAGTTGTTATTAGATTGGTAGAGGATATAATACCAATTTAGGAGAAACTCAAAATCAATGGCAATTCCATTCTAGTAGAGGCATTTCAAAACAATAAAACTTCTACAGGTATATCACTTGCAAAATTATATAATTTGCTTTTATATTTGGAAGAGGATAAAATAACAATTCAGAATAAACTTGGTATTATTAGCTACACTAATCAAGAAATGGTAGAAAAAGCTGATAAAAATGCAAGAGCATATCTTTAAAAATTTGAGAAATTCTATAGTCTCTTAGAAGATGGTCTAGATATATAGTATTAGGAAAGTTTAGCAAAATGGAGGTAAAGAAATTTTGGTTTACTGGAAAGAGGCTTTCATTATTTCTGAAGCTTTCTCCTTAATGATTAATAAAATGTTCATAAAAAGTTCAGCTTAGTACCAATCAGTATTTATGTTTAGAATAAGTTAGCTAATCTATATTTCTTATCACATAAGAGTATGCTGAGGTTCAGCAAAAAAAGTCTTCTAAGCTAATGATTATCACTCAATCTGTTGATTTAGTTAACCCTGAATTAGAATATTATTGCAAATTATTCTGTATATTTTCTTAAAGATTCTGAAGTGACTGATAACTTTTTTGATAGTTTACCATTTTCATAATATATTTTATATACTATATTAGAAAGCAAAAAAAAAATAAAATTTAATAATCAGTATCTATTTTATTTATGTAATTAGTTTTCATCAAAGAGTTTGAATGGCTTTGCTTGATTATATAAAACTTCTCTAACTTAATAATTAACTATAATATAATTCTATGCTAGTAAAGTATTATTATTAGAGTTACAATGAAGTATTTTTCTATTAATAGTCATAGTTAAAGATAACTCTGCAATTACCAAAAAATGTCACAATTGTATAGAAACTTATATCACAATGAAATTTATTAATGTTGCAACTCAAATAAAATTTAAGAATAATTATAAAGACAATTTTTAGTCATAGTATATGATGAATTCTTAGCTCTATGTGATACTACTGCAAATATTAATCCTATATTATATAAAGATTAAGAAATAAGATCATATTTTTTTAAGAATCTATTAAATCATTTAGCTTTGAACTTTTTGAATCTCTTAATTCTTCAGAAGAAATAGCATCCTGAATCTAAGTAAGAAACTGCTTAGCCCATTTTTATCTTTTTCCATTGACTTAAATACTTGAGAAATGTCTTGTTAACCCTAAAATTTAAAGTATTTATTTACTTTTCTATTAGCTATGCATAAAGATTGAAGTTTGACTAAGCATATATAAAGTATTATTATTATATTAACTAGGGCTTATTCGTCAGATACGCTAAATAGTCATACTCATTCAATTTCTTTTAAATTGATTCTAATGCAAATTTATTTGAATAGTAAATACTTTCAAATTCATGCTGTTGTCAATGCTTTCTTTGAATTTTATTAGATACACATATTATTTCTCAATCTAATGTAACAAAGATTATTTTTTTGAGGTATTAAGATTTTACAATGCTGTTCGAAATTTAAATAGACGTAATGAACTAGCAATAATATTGGGAACTATTTTAACTATACATGAAACTAAAATAATAAAGTTAAAGTCAGAATATTACAAAAAAAATTAATAATAAAAATATAAATCAAAATTGATTATGATGATTAAAATTAATTATAATAATTAAAATTGATTGCAAGGTTGAAATTGAATAGTTATCTTAAAATTTAAAATAGAATTTCAAAAATTGATTGATTTGCTAATCAATTAATAATTTAAATTTTTTAATGTTTTTTACTTTTATTTTTTTTGTAAAAATCATAGCATTATAGAAAAGAAGTAAGTAAATAAACACTTTTAAAAAAAGTTATAAATAGTTTTTTCTTTTTTGATATATAGAGATATCAGCTTTTTAAATTTTTACGAAACTGAATATTATGAATATGAGGAAAGTAAATAGGAAGATTTTTTATTATAACTATTCTAAAAAATTTAACATTTTTTTACTTGTTTTATCTATTTGTAAAAATACTAAATTACTTAAAAAGTCAGAATTGAATATCATAATTTTTTTTGTATTTAAAAAAAGAAATGTTTTTAACATTTTTTTTTTTGTAGAAATTTCCAAATAAATTTATAAACTGGACTTCAAATAAGTGTAGTAGTATTATTATTTTAATGAGTTTTTTGTGTATTTATTTAAAAGAGAAACATTTCTAACATTTCTTATTTATTGTAAATATGCTGACTTTTTAAGATTTGAACAAATTAGAATATAGGTATATTTTATTTAAAAAACATTTAATATTTTTTTTGTTTTAGTTAGAATATTAGCTTAAATAGTTGGTTTTAACATGATTAGATTTCATCTGGCAATCTTAACAAAAGTAAAAATTAATTATGAAAATATTTGAAGTAAAGAAAGAAAAAGAAAGAGATAAAGATGTTAATTTATTTTTTATTTTTTATTTTGTTTTTGTTTTTGTATTTTTTATATATATATAAATAAACATATTTATATAAATTTTTATAATAATATTTACTTATTAAAATTAGCATTTAATAGGGATGTTAAACGGTCCTAAATGGTCCTAAAAGTCACAAAAATTTGCCAGTTCTAAAGAAGAATTTTATTTTGCTAGTGGTATATTTTACTTTCTAAAGATAATGTATTAATTGAAAATTAATTAAAAATATATATTAAACTTATGTGAAAATCCAGAATCTTAATTTTTGAAACTTAGGACCTGGTCCTAAGGACTAGATCCTACCTTAGCAATCCCATGAAAATTATCAATTTCAAAGTTTATATTTTATTTACAAATTATTTATAAAACTAATTATAACAATTTTTTATCAAGAGTTACTTATTATAGATAAGCGATTAGACTTTTCTATAACTCGTAATTTCTTAATTTGTTCACAATCTTTTAGGACTGTTTAACATCCCTAGCATTTAATAATGCATTAATATTAAAATTCTTTTTTTTTTGTGATCATATTCAATTTCTTGTTTAATAACTACTCTTACTTTCACTTTTAATGCTTTTTACAAATTTTGGTTATTAAAATTAAAATAATTTTCCATTATTAACTCATTATTATATTTAAGAGTTTCTTTATTATCTATAATAAGATTATTATCTCTATTATCTTCTTTAATCATATTTAATTCTTCTTATTCACCAATTTTGTTATTAGAAAATTCTACAATATTATTAACTGCTTTATAAAATTCATTCTCAATAAGATCTGAATAAACTTAATTCATTTTAGAGAAAATATTACTAACATAATAAATATATAAATTTACCATTGCTTTCATTTATTCAATTGATAATCTTAAATTAAGTAAATTTAATAATTAAAATAATAATAAAAAAATATATAAAGAGTGAAAAATAAAACACTTTATTCAATATTTTAAATATATCCAACCTATATCAGAAAATATTCTTTTATAACTAATATTATATGATACGATAGAACAAATTTTAAATCTAGTTATTAGATTTAATTTTCTTTTTACTAAATCACTTTCTACTAAAATAATATGCTATACATTTTAAGTACAAATTTGAATTCATATAGACTTAATAATTATTATATATAAATATTTGTTTTATCAGCTGAATTTAAACTACATATAGGTCTTCATAATTCAAGTACACTTGTCAAAAAACTTCTTATTTAAATCCTTTTTCTAAAATAGTAATGATATATTATTAATTAATTTATATTAAAAATTATTTTATTATTTAACTATTTCTATATAGTGAAAGTAAGAAATATGTTAGCATTAGTAATACCTAACTAAACTCTTTTTGAAAAATTGTAATTTCGTCAAAAATTTCGTCTCTGTAATATTTTTATATAAATAAATATAAAATTATTATATTTTTTAATGTATTTTAATTCAAGGAATTTAGATTAAATTAAATATAATTTTGGTAATTAAGTAAAATAATTTCGTTATTAATAAAACTAGTTTCGTCATTTCGGTTTCGTTAATTTTATCATATTAAGAAAGGTAATTTCGTTAGGTATTACTAGTTAGCATATATATTTTAAAATCAAATTAACATCATCGTTTATTGAATTTATCTAAGTATGGCTTTTATATAATAATACAAGTAGAGTTCTGCAATTCAATTTGATATTTGAATATTAGATTTGAAAATCAAATCAAATACAAATTCAAATTATATTTAATTTGATTCGATCAAATTCAAATCAAAGAATAATTTATTTGATCAAATCTAAATTAAAATTTGATTCAATTCGATCAAATTCAAATCAAGTATTCAAATATTTAATTTGATTCAAATCAATAGAAAACCCATTTTCAAAGCTTCAGGAGTGATTCTTACTAAGAAAATTATAGTAAAAAGCGCCTTCACATCTTCAGAAATGCCTTTTTTACTAAGAAAACTATAGTAAAAAGCACCTTCGTGACTTCAGAAATGCCTTTTACTAAGAAAACTATAGTAAATGTGTATCTGCAGCTTCAGAAATGCCTTTATTACTAAGAAAACATAGCAAAAAGCACCTTCGTAATTTCAGAAATGCTTTTTACTAAGAAAACCATAGTAAAAGTGTATCTGCAGCTTCAGAAATGCCTTTATTACTAAGAAAACATAGCAAAAAGCATCTTCGCAACTTCAAAAATGCCTTTTACTAAGGAAACCATTGTAAATGTACCTCTGCAGCTTCAGAAAGTCCTTTTTACTAAGAAAAACATAGTAAAAAACGCCTTAACAGCTTCAGAGATGTTATTTTACTAAGAAAACATAGTAAAAAATGTCTTCACAGCTTTGAAGATATTATTTTACTAAGAAAACATAGTAAAAAATGCTTCTACAATTTCGAAGATACTATTTTACTAAGAAACATAGTAGAAAAATAAGTCTGCGACTTCAAAAACATTTTTTTATAATAAAATTGTTATGAAGCCAAGATGGCAGTTATTACTAAGTTTTCTTAGTAAAACTGAAACTGCGATGATGGTTATTACTAAATTTTCTTAGTAAAACTGAAGTCATGATAGCAGTTATTACTAAGTTTTCTTAATAAAACTGAAGCTACGATAACAGTTATTACTAAGTTTTCTTAATAAGACCGAAGCTGTGATAGTAGTTATTACTAAGTTTTCTTAGTAAACTGAAACTGCAATAGCAGTTATTACTAAGTTTTCTTAGTAAAACCAAAACTGCAAAGTTATTTTATTAAGTTTAATAGTAAAAATCTACCTGTTACTAAACTTATTTTGTAAAAGCTATCTTTGAAATTTTTTAATACAATTACTAATAATTTTCTTAATTATAACTTTAGAATAATTTTATTTTAATATATCATTA
>CAMKVN010001836.1:0-16179 GCA_946474995.1 Funneliformis geosporum
TTCTAGCATTTTCTGGTATTTTTAGATAGACAAAAAGGAGCAATTGAAGGTTAGAAAAAAGTTCTGATTAGTAAAAATATGCTAAACATAAGCAGATGCCCTTTTTGTAACAAAAACTTCGTGGATTGCGATTTTGAATTAGAAGAAAGACTTGGTTGTGATTGTTCTAGTTTTCAAGAGCATTACGGTTGCCATAAGAGTAATTGTCGGAAATTAAAAGAAGATGGCGATTATTGTTGAGATCATAAAAATTGCTGTAAATATGAAAGAGGATATGATAGTTGTACAAGTGAAGCCAAGACAAGAGATGGATATTGTGAATACCACCGAGAAAAATGTAATTATTGTTCTGAAAGGAAATGAATTGAGAATGGGCGTTGTCGTGACCATCGTTGCGGAGAGTGTGGTGTTTCAGTTTCTTCCGGAGGCTATTGCTCTAATCACATTAAATATTGTTCGTATTGCTCAAAGAGAATATCCGAATATAATGAACGTTGTGATGGATGTACCCAGAAATATAAATGCAGATATTCTTACTGTTCAGTGATAGTTTATCCTTCGGAATGATCTTATTGTATTGATCATAAACATGGGTGTCAGGTAGGTTTCTCTTGTTCAGGAAGGCTAAGGAATTATGGAGAATATTGTAGAGAACATGCTAAAAAGTGTGAATTTGATAGTTGTTCTACTAGGATCAATAATTATAGCAGCGATCATTGTTCCGAACATCCTCCGCAAGTTCAAGCAAGACTCTATAAGAAAAAAAAAGATGACTTACAAACTGAGTTAAATAACCGTCCTAATGTCAATGTTCAGGAATATAATAATTTGGTTCAAGAAAGAGATAATTGAAGAAATAAATTCAATATTAAAAAAGAAGAAGCAGAATGACTACAAGGTCAGTTGAGAGAAGTTTGGGATAATAATTATGAAGCCCGAATAGAGGAAAATTATCCTCCACATCTTAGAAATAATAATTAAAGAAAATATTAAAAATATGACAAATAATCCATTTAAAAGAACAACAAATAATCGACGACATCACTACTGCCAAATATTAGGTATAGGTGATAAGGCTACTAAAAGAGAAATTTGCGAGGCTTTTTGGGGTTTGAGAAAAAAGTTTCACCGTCTAGAAATCTGGGAAAGAGAAAGAAGAGTGCCTACCGAAACGGAAGCGAGAAGGTGAGAGCAAGTCTCAAATGCTTGATATGAGTTATTCATGAAAGAACAGAATAAAATAAGTAGTGAGGAAATTAGCAAATTTTGCGAAAGAAAGTTGAAGGGCGAAAAAGAAATTTCAGAAAGTTTGGAAAAAAATTGGAAAGGAGTGAAAGGCTATGATAAGTTGAATGAAGAAACCAAGCAGTTGTTTAAAGCAAAATTTAAAGAAGCATTTCAGGTATCACCACAGTTGTTTAAAGAAAGGCTTAGAGTGATGCCTTTTTTGCCATTATCATTTAGATGTAAATGTAATTTTGATGAGTTTAGAATAGATTCCGATTGATTTTGTAGTCATTTTCATAATTGTCTAAAAATCCATCAAGAAGTTGAAGAATCTGTTCAAAGGATAATTAAAATTATTGAAGAAATAAACGAAGAAGTTTGTCGAGCGGGGATAATAGTTGAAGAAGTTAATGAAGAAAAGAAAACGCAGGAAAAGCAAAAGAATGAAAAAAGTGATGCTGATAACAAACAACAACAATCTGCTCCAATTTCCAATAATACTGAACAATCAATAATAACTGATAACCAAAAAAAAAGTGAACAAATAGAAGATAATGATTCTCGTGAGTCAAAACGACTAAAAGGAGAAGATGAAGAAGTCAACATTAAGTTATCTAATGACTTGCAAGGTCTTTCAAGCAAAGATGATAAAAAAATAGAGCATTTTCTCGCTGATATTGAAAAGTTAAAAAATAAAGGCAAAACTTATGAGGAGCAAAAAGATAAAATTGCTGAGAAAAAGGATGAATTAGCCCAAGAAGACCCAAGTGGATATGCAAAAATGATTGCTAGAGTTATTCAGAAGAAAATTGATGAGTTTAAGGTTGAAGTTGCAAGGCTAGGTCAGGAAATAAAAGAAAAATTAATTCGTTTGCAAAACAGTGAATTTACTAATGATAAAGAAGTGCGAGAAATTGAAGAAGAAGTCAGCAATGAAGTTAGTGGCGAAGTAGCAAATATAGAATTAAGTAACTTAATGACTCAGGCTCAAAAAATATTAAAAGGTTCGGTTGACAATCTGAAAAGTCAATTAAAAAAGGCAAGGGAAGATTTATATAGTTTTTCTATAGGAAGTAACATTTTCCAACAAAAAGCCTACCAAAAGCAAAAGCCAAAAGTAGAAAAAATGCTAAAAGATTTAGAAAACATTTCTCGAAACGATAATGCTCAGCAACCAAAATCAAGTTTTTTTCGCCCAGAAGTTATTGTTCCTCTTGGTTTAGTTTCCGTTTTGGGAGTAGTAGCAATAACAGCAGTAGTAATTAGAAAAAGGAAATTGAAGAAAATGGACAAAAAATAAATTAGCATCATGGTAAAAGTACAAGAATGATTAAATAGCAACTATCCTACAAAGTCCGAAAAAAAATTAGAAGGAATCCAAAAATCTCTCGAAGGAGAATTGACTATTAATAATTTCCCTAATTTAGAAAAAATTTTTCTCTCCAATAACCAAATAACTAAATTGATTTTTCAGAATTGTCCTCAAATAAAAGAAATTAATGTTTATCGTAATAAATTAACTAAATTAGAAATCTCGGGTTTACCAGAATTAGAATATTTGCATTGTGGGAACAACCAATTAAATAAACTTGATGTTAGTGAAAATACGAAATTAAAAACTTTATTTTACTTCAATAATCCTTTTGAAAGTCAATTAGAAAATTTAATAGGGGTTGAAAAGTTAGTTGACTTAGAGGGACTTCGAGGCAAAGGACTTATTAAAAAGATGGAAGAGGAAATAAAAATTCATCTAGATGCAATGAAAAGAATGGATGATTTTTATCGGCAAAATCCTCCGAGTGAAGACACCAAGTTAACTAATATTCTCCAAGAGATTAGCAATGAATATTTAATTATTAGTTGTGAAAACAGGCAAAAAGAGTTAGAAATTAAAGAATTAAAAGAAATTGTTAATAATTTAGAAAAACTAGTTATTCATACTAAAGATAGTTTTTTAGTTGAAAAAATTGAGAATAAATGTGTTAAATTAGAGCATTTGAAAACCAGCATAAGAAATAATTTGAATGGTGACTGACATGAAACATTAGATGACCTTTTAGAAGCCCAAAGAACATTTATTAAGAGCGATAATGAATTTGTGCGAAGTCAAATAGTAAAATTTAAACAACGACTATTAAACAGTGGACAAGTAAATCAAAATGAATTGCAGAAAGTTTGTCGAATTCAAGCCGAATTAAGTTTTTTAGAGTTAAAACTAGAGCAAGAACAAAAGTTCCAGACTCAAATTGAAATTAGTAGAAATTAATAAATAAATGTAAAAGATAAAAATTTATAAAACCATGAATAGAGTAAATAATCAAAAATATTATCAAACATTAGGAATAGACAAAAACGCAACTGAAATAGATATCAAAAATGCTTACACTAGGTTGGCTGAAATGTTTCGTCCTGATAAAATTAAAGAAAAAAAAGGAAGAGAAGCCCTCTATATCGAAAAGCAAACCTGAAATGAAATCCTTGATGCTTATAGTGAGGCATTAAAGGGAATAGATAATAAAAAAAGGAGAAATAAAGAAAGTGAGAAAGGCAACAATAGTGCCAATAACCAAGAAAATTTTGTTCAAGAATCCGAGGAAAGCGAGAACAATAATAAACAAGAATTAACAGTTGAAGAAAAGAAAAAAATTTGAGATGAATTAAATGATAAAAATTATTGAGAGATACATAAACGTGATCACGATGACAATGGTAATTGAACTAGAGAATCAGATATTCGCTATTTATTTTTAGCAAAGAGGGGTAAACTTTCGGATCCGATTAGCGTGTTAGGCAAAACCTGAGAACAATTTTATGAAGAGTTAGCGTTTTATACTCTTGAATGTTCTCTTTGCGGTGGATGTAAAAGTTGGTTATGCGGCATTTATGGTCATGTTGTTCACTGTTTAAAAACTCGCCAGGAAATTGAAGAACTTCATCAAAAAAAGGTTAAGTTAGATATAGAATGATTTGATAATAAAATACTCCAATTAGCCTTGGCCGATGAAGAATCGGTTAGGGAAGTTGACAAGATAAGAAAAAATAGAGGTTGTATTAGGTGCTATCAAGAGCAAAATAGAAGCATTCCCGACAACAATCAACTTACTTTAACTTCTAATGAAAAACGAGATAGTTCTGAACAATCATTAACAATTTCTGACCAAGAAAGCCAGCGAGGAGAAATAAATAATAACACAAATAATCAGCGAAACGAACAATTAGAAAACAATTTCAATTTAACCATTTCAGAACAAAAACCGCAAGCCAATGAACTCTTAAAAATAGTAATTAGTGGTGAGTTACTAATTAAGAAAAAACAATTCAATCGAGAAATCTTAACTAAACTAATTACTGAAAAAAAGAATAATCCTTCTCTTTTATCAACTCTTAAATAAGGAAGGAAGGATAGATGAAGTAATTAGTGAGTTAGAAAATATTCATCAATGACAATCTCAAAAGCATAATAATAAACCATTAAGAAAAAATCAAATTCCTGTTGGGATTATTGTAGTTAGTGGGATAGTTTTACTATTGGTGTTAGGAATGATAGCGGTAGTAAGAAAGAAAAGAAGAAGGAAAATCAAACATTAACCCAAATTTAAAAAATCAACCATCAATGTGGGCTGATTTTCTAATTTTTTTAGATAATAGACTAATTTATTAATGTCTTCCTTATTGTTATAGATAAAAAGAGAAATCCGGATGGCTGACTCTACTCCAACTAACTCTTTTAAGTAAGGACAACAAAAATTACCTGCCCGCACACAAATGTTGTTTTTTCCTAAATAATCGGCTACATCATGGGCATGAAATCCTTCCAAATTAAAAAGAACAATATCTATTGTTTCAAGATTTTGATTATAAATAATTATTTTCCTTAATTTAACTAATTCCTTTATAGCATAGTCTTTTAATTCTTTTTCATAACCATTTACTTCCTTAATATCTAGTCGATTAAGAAACTCAAAACTTTTTTTCAAGCCAAAAATTTGAGCTAGGGGTAAAGTTCCTACTTCAAATTTTTGAGCTAGGGGTAAAGTCTCACCTATTTTCTCTCTAGGATCAATTCTTTTTCCTCCTCCTCACAAGATATCAGGAAATTTTTCTCCCACTTCTTTTTTTATTCACAGTACCCCTATTCCAGTTGGTCCATAGATTTTGTGTCCGGAAAAAACTAGAGCATCAATTCCTCACGCTTTGACATTTATTGGCAAATGAGCAATGCTTTGACAAGCATCAATTATTACTAGACAATTTGGATTTATTTTTTTTATTTTTTTGGTAATTTCTTGAACTGGATTAACCACCCCCAAACTATTACTTAGATGAGCAAAACTGACTATTTTAGTCTTTTTGTCAATACAATGTTCTAATTTATCAAAATCAATTACAAAATTTTTAGTTAGTGGCAAAAATTCTACTTGTGCTCCTTTTTTCTGAGCAATAGCCTGTCAGGGATAGCAATTAGAACTGTGTTCTAAATGGGTCAGAAAAATTTTATCTCCCTCTTCTAAATAATGTTCCAAAGATAAAGCCAAAATATTTAAGGAATAGGTAGTTGAAGGAAGAAAAATAATTTCTTCAATTTGAGCCTTGATTTTTTGGGCAATTAATTGGCGAGTTTGTTGGATAGTATCTCGAACTTTGTTAGATAAAGAATTATTACTTTCACTATGGCTGTTGATCGAATATTTTTCATAATAACTGCTGATGGCTCGAATCACCTCCAAAGGTTTTAAACTAGTGGCAGCGCTATCTAAATAAACCAGATTTTTTTGGTGAATGAAGAGGGGAAAAAGTTGACGAATTTTGTTATCCATAGTATAATATTTTTTCAATTTTAATTATCTTTATACTCAATTCAGTGTAAAAATAAGGAGAAGCAGAGCAATTAAAAGCAAAAATTTAGCAAATATTATTAATAATCGGGTTAACAACACTATTTATAACATGTTAAAGAAAAATAAAAAAACTCCGGCTAATTATAAGGTGAAAACATAAAAGTATGCAATATAAAAAATATAAAATAAGTTAATTAAAGAAAATAAGTACAAGATATTAGACTTATACATAAGGAGTTAGATAAATATTAAAAGAGGTAATTAGTGATTAACTTATTATATTATTAATTTTAAAAAAGAAGTAAGTAGATAAGGTTCTTTTATTAGTTATTATTTTAGATAGTGGTAAAATTACTAATATTTATGACTAATCCAAAAAAAAAAAAAAAAAAAACAGAGATATTAGAACTTTGAACTAATTTAAAGAATAAACTAAGTAAATTAGTCTATTTATATCAGAATAAAGGACTAATTAAAGAGGCAGTAGAATTTCACTTACTACACGCTTCTAGTTTTACTTCTGCTCATAGTGATACTTATTTATATTACTGAACTAAACGCAAAGAGGAATTAATTTTACGGTTAGAAGAAGGACACTTTCGCGGTAGAGCAGAAGCAGAACTGCTAAGAGATGATTTAACACGGGTTAAAAATGTTCTGAGCATTAATAATCCTCGAATTCAAGACTTTGAAGCACAAAAGGTCAAAAATGAAAGGATTGTAGAGAAGTGTAAAGAGTTATTAAAGGAGTTGGAGTAAGTTTGTTAGATAAATTGCTTAGTTTTAGAAGGATTTTTGAGATTGGTGTAGTTTATATAGCAAAGATAATTATCTAATGAATATTAAAGGTAAATGCTGATTAAACAAGGGAATTTTTTAGGATTCCCTGTTTTTCTTTTAGTCATTTTTTGGATGTTGCAATTGTTGATTAACTAATTCTAATTGACCATTATGTTCAATTTCTTTTTCTTCATCGTTTAAATCAACTGTGTGGCAAACTTGGTTATTTTCTCTTTTAACTCCTTTACTTAATTCTTGCATTCCATTCATTATTCTCTTTTCTATCTCATTGTTAGTAATTCCTTGCTTATACTCACTAATAGCAGTTTGTAAGATAGTAATCAAATGCTTAATTTTTCCATGTTCATTTCTTCTTTTTTCTCATGCTAGTTTTCATTCATCTCATAGTTCATGTCCATCTCTCAGACTAAATAATAATCTGCTGAATTCAGACTTAGCCTTTGCTGTTAAGGAAAGATTATTCCACGACTCTAAAACTTTTATCCCATTATTTAAAAGGATTAATTCTTTAACTTTGCTACTTTTATCCTTGCGAAGAGATCAGAAAATGTAACTTAACCGTTCTTCTCATATTTTTTCATTGTTATCTCCGTTAACTTCACCTTTTTTTAAAATCTCTTCTAGTTCTTCTCTTAAAGATTGTAGCAACTTATTCAATTCTGGTGAAGAATCAAAATTATGAAGTGGTTTCAAGATTTCTATTAGTTCTTGATACCGATCATAAAGGTTTTCAATATCCTTGCTTAGTTCGGTTAATTTTCTCTTTTTTTCTTCGGATTTAAAAAGTTTTTCTTTGCCACTTGAGATAAGGTAATCAGCATAGAGAGAAACTCCGGCTGTTACTGCCCCAGCTTCGGTATAACCTTTAACTATTAAGCCCGCACCCACTATGGGAACGGCACGAGTTAAGTATTGGGCAGTAGTATAAAAGTTTTCAATACCAAAAGTATCGGCTAATTCTATTACTTGTTTTTTATCCCATTTGTTATGGTATTTGCGGAGGTCATTGTGGATAGGATAGATTTTATCGGAGGGGATGACTTCGAAGATTTTGTTTGATTGTTTTACCTCTTTGATTGTTTCCAGTATATTATTTTCTAATTCATTTTTAGTCATATTTATTACTTATTTGGATGGAAATATAGTTCTTGTCTGTAATTATTATTATTATTTAAGTATCCTTGATATTTAAGTCGTAAACTCTGTTCATGTTCCTTGAAAAGATCTGGAGAAAAAGAATTTGAATTTCTGTCTATTAATAAAGGTGAATTTTCTTTGTCCCTTAATCAAGCACAAAATTCAGCATCGTTTGGATTTAGTCCAATATCTAATCATAGTTTGCAATCTTCCGCACTAAAATTTTTACTTTTTCACCGTTGTGTAGTTTCTTCCGTAAAATCTAGAAAGGGGTCGCCAAACTCTTTCCAGTTCTTATCTTCCTTAATGTTTTTAATTCTTTTTCTAGTATCCTTTATTATACCATAATCATCAGTTTCTACGACCCCCTTTTTTTCAGCAAAGAGGTTAAAAATATTTCAAACCTTTGCTTCTTGTCTCTCTTTATTTAAACAAATAAATTCCTCCAAATTTTCTGGTAAGTGTTCTAATCCTTCATCAATGTCCGTATTTCTAATATCTAAACATTCTAATTTGATTAAATCTTTTAATGGTTCTAAAGAACCAACAAAATGATTATAGATTCCTTGCTGGATTTTCTTTTCATCTTTATTCCCTATAACAACTACTTCTAAATTAACTAAATGGCTTAAAAAAGATAGGTCTTGTTCTGAAAAATTGTTATCACCAATATTTAGCATTTCTAATTTCGAATTATTTCTTAGATCAAGATTAGTTAAAAGGTTACCACAACAAACAAGCATTTCTAAATTAGGGCAATTACTAATATTCAGTCGAGTTAACTGATTACTAGAACAGTCAAGTTCTTCTAAGTTTATGAACTCCGATAGATCTAATTCACCTTCAAATTTTTGATTGTTTATACTTAATTCTTTTACTTTTATTTTTTCTTCCTTAGTTAGATATTTTTGATTTATATATTTTTGTGCATTTACCATATTTTTTAATAATATTTTTATTTTAGGTTATAAATTTTTAATAGGAGGACTAGCTTTTTCAACTTGAGCTATAAAATTATCTTCACTTAGGACTTTTTCATTGATTTTTTCTTTATTTAATTTGAAATTTAAATCAAGAAGATTCTTTACTTGTGAAGAAAATTTAACACCCGTAACACACAAAGTAGCAAAGTGTTCGCAGTTCCTAGTTATTAGATTATATTTACCTTTTCCATATTTTTTCTTATCAATTGCTACATTAATACTGTTTTCTATTTCTTCTGGTTTTTTAAAAGGTATAATAAGCCGATGCAAAATTATTCTTTCAGCATTGCGATTTTCTAAAAAATTATCTAAAGTATCAAATTTTGCTGGACTACCCTTAGCATCAGGTATGTGAGCAATTTCCTTAGTTTTTATACTTCCTCCTCGATAAACGGCTACATGATAATTAAGTGTGCTATTTATTCTAACTGCAATAATATCATGCTTCTTTAAGTGAGCAGTGGAGTTTGAACAAACCTCTTCTTTATCTACATTTTTTTTTTT
The DNA here is from genome assembly GCA_946474995.1 of Funneliformis geosporum. NCBI lineage: Eukaryota > Fungi > Glomeromycota > Glomeromycetes > Glomerales > Glomeraceae > Funneliformis > Funneliformis geosporum. Next base: position 9,491 of record CAMKVN010001836.1, read on the forward strand.
TACAACATCAGAAAAATAAATTGGGTTACCCTCTTTTATTTCAAGTAAACTTAAGATGGGATGCTTTTCATATTTTTCTTCGCTTCTGCCTTGTAGTCTTTCCTCTATCAGTTTAACTCTCGCTTTTGCTTCGTCCAAATATTGTTCAATAGAAATTTTTATAGAGTGAATATTTTTCTCATTAATTTCCTGCTCCTGATTAAAAATTTCTTCGTATATTCACAAATCAACTCTATATTTTTTTCTGTTTTCTTCGCAGATGATTACTGAGAAGCAGTTTGAATTGAATCAAGGGGAGAAGTGCGAAAAATATTTTATATCTGTTCTCGATTCTTTTCCAGTTATCCATGGAATTCATACTTTTCCTCATCTTTTAGCTTTTTTTGTAATTTTTTCTTTTATTTCCTCTGTTTTTACCATATTCTTATTAAATTTTTGTTTAAGAATTGTTTGCAATCACTACTATGACAATTAAGCCCTTTATAACAAATTAGACAGGATTGATTTTAAGATTATTCTAATTTGTTATTTTCTTCGTTCTGACCATAGGCAATTTAATGTTTTTTATTTCTACTTTTCTTTACTAAAATCACTACTAAACAAAACAAAACTACTCCAATTGCACCTAATCCAATATAAAGACCAGTTTTATCACTAAGTTTAGCATTATTAGCATGAGAATTATTCTTCCTACTCAATAATTCTGCTAATTCTTTCTTTTTATCAGTTAATAATGTCTTTTCTAGATGATTTTTATTACTTTTATTTTCTAAAACTTTTATTTCTTTATGTAAAATAGCAATTTGAGTCTCAATTGGTAAAGATTTAATTAGTTCTTTAGATTTAGTTTCTAAAGCCTTTAATTGTTGTTTTTTAGAGTCTAATTCTTGACTATTAGAATTAGGATTTTGTTCTAAATTCATGATTTCTGAAAGTAATTGTGATTGTTGAGACTGAATTTGCTCTCTCTCTCTCTCTCTCTCTCTCTCTCTCTCTCTCTCTCTTACATGTGAGTTATTACTATTACTTTTATTCCTTGTATTATTTAATGGATTATTGACACTACTATTTGGTTGCGGAATACTAATACCCTTTTTCTTTAACAATTCTTCTAAGTCTTTTTCGGCTTTTTGATAAGTGTCTTTAATTCCCTCTTGGGTTAAAAGAAAATCAGGCACAGTTAACATGCTTTGATAATTCAAACTATTTAACTCAAAAGAAGAAATGCCATTATTTAGCATTTTCTTATTTAATTTGTCTATATGATAACTCTTTAAAGATTGTAAGAACTTTGGACTTTCGGTTTCTCAACAATAATCACAGTAATAATAAATATTGTTCAGAATCGTTTTGTTTTCTTCTAATTTAATGTCTCTGGGAGTGCAACAAATCGAATGAACAACCACAAATCCTTTTTTACTATTACCTATTTTCCTATCTTTTGGCGAAATGTATTCATTAATTAAACTCTGACAATTCTTTTTTAATTCTTCAATCTCTCCTTTAATAATTAGATCTTCAAAACTACCTAATTTTTTTATTCTTTGCTGAACACTTTTTATTTTTTTGTAATCTTCAACAGTTCCAGCCACATTTTTGTGGGATAATTTTTGTTCTAATTGACTAATAGTTAATGAACAATCTTTTATTACTTTTTGAGCATTTTGTTCTTTATTGTTATTATACTTTTCTCTTTCTCTATTTTCTTTTTTTGCTTCCTCTAGACTTATTCTTTCGCCACATGGAACACAGTAATAGGTTCGCCCCCCTCTGCCACCGGTTTTGTTAAAAAGTTCTTCGTTATAGGTTCTTCGGTATTCTTTATCCCCTTTTATTTCTTCTCCACAAGAACCACATTTATTTAGGTAATTAGGAAACCTACCTCCGGCTCCATTAAAAGGTCCTTCTATTTTTTTGTCCATGTTAATAGTAATTATTTTGTCTATATTATAATTTTAGCAAAAAAAGAACCTTGTCTACTGGATATTTTGCTAGTTTTTATCTAGTTATCTTTTTCTTTAATAAAAGCGAAGTAAATTACTAAAAAAACAATGGCTCCCATAATTAGTTTAGTTTGAGAATCCATGCTTTCTAAATTAACCAATCCTCCTTTTTTGTTATCTACTCCGGGAATGTTTTTTAATAAATCTTCTATTTTTTTGTCATAGTCAGTTATGATTCGGGCTTTGTCATCTAATTGGGCTTGGATAATGGGTATCATTTTTTTGGCTAATTCTTTTTCTTCTGGGGTAGCGTTGGGGTCATCTAGTTTTGCTTTATGTTTTTGCATCTCTTTGATTAGTTCTTCGGATTCTTGAACTACTCGATTGCGGTCATTTTGGAGACCATTTACTTGACTGGTTATCGCTTCTCCGGCTTTACCAGCTAAGGCTAGTTTTTTATTTTCTTGTTCTCTTTGTTGACGATCAGCATCGAGAAGATAGCCAGCTCCTGCTGCTATTCCCATCGCAATTAGGTTAGTTCCACCCGTAGCAACGGTGGCTACGATGGTAGCAGTAACAGTGATTCAGTTTTCTTTTACTCAGTTAAAAAGTCCCATAGTTTTACTTGTTATTTAAGCCTTTTTGGCTGATTTTATTAATAGTGAATTTCATATTATTTGATTTGCTTTTTGATTAGTTTTAATTGTTTGGTTAAATTTTCTAATTGTGAATGGTAGGTCTTAATATTTTTAGTTCAGAGGGATAGGGTGGATTCGATTTCTTTGATTTTGGTTTCGATTTGTTGAATTAGTTGTTGATTGGTCATATTGTTTTATCTTTCTACTTTGGCTCTTAAATTGCCGATATGTTGAAATAGAGTATTAATATTGTTCTGGATAGTGACTAGTTGACTATTCATGCCGGAACTTTGTAGTTGCTGTTTGACTGCTTCGATTTCTTGCCGTAAATTTTCTAAACTTTGGTTCAATTCATTTGAGGATTGAGCTATGAAATTCGATATTTCGGGTAAATGGATATCTAACACATCTTCGACTTTTACTTCTTTTAGCGATTCAAACTCTCCTTTGTAGTTTTTGATGTTTCCACTTTCTTGAAAGTTTCAAAAGTATTCTAGAAATTCTCCAACTTCTATTTCCTCTTTTACTTTCTGACCAGTTTTTTCTCCATTATCATCCAATTCATCTTCCTCGGTTTCTAAAATTGCATCTGGATGATTAGTAATGAATAAGTTTCAAAATTTTTTTTTATCGGGATCTTGTGGATCATCTCCAAGAAAATCTTTGTAGAAAATAGGAATGTTAAATTTTTTTACTCATTTGTCTTCTTCACTAGGTAAAGCATCAATATCTGTTCAACGCTGAGGCATTTGGCTAAGAATACCAGCCTTATCGCAAATTCTTTTAAACTCGGCTCAAGTCCAACTAAAAGATAACTTATTACTTAACCGACCTTTTTGATAGACCGCTTCTTCAATTTGGTCTAAGTGATTAGTAGCCATAACTCATAAATTGTCGGTTTCTCCTTTGCGACTGGATTTGTTTCCTTCAATGCATTCTTTTATGAATTGCAACTTATTTGATTCAAAAAATGCCGCATTATTACTGATTTGATTACACTCATCTACGAAGAGAATATAACGAATTTCGCCGTTGGGTTCTCTTTCAAATCCATAAGACTTTTCCAATGTTCATTCCACATAACTAATGGTATATTGAAACTTTTCTAGCACATTCATCGCTACTTTTAAACGAGGAGTCAAAGAACTACCTTTAATTTCTACTAAAGGATATTTATTGGATTCAAAGCAGAGATTTTTCACTGTTTGCGATTTTCCAGTTCGAGTCATTCCATAGAAAAGAGCATTATTTTGGTTATCATCTTGTCCTCTTACTGGATCAGCAAGAGTATTTTTGTATCAAATGATAATATCGTTAGATAAGATTAAATCTTCTTTTTCTTTTAACATTTCACAATTAATTTCTCCTGCCTCTTTGCCGGCTTCATAATGTTCTTTTAATGATGGTGGGAAATGAATGTAGAAACTAGCGGTTCGGGAAAAATGAAAATTAGGATTTTTATCTCCATTGGGAAATAAATTGACTTCCTCTTGATACATTGTCACTAAGGTGCTGGTAATATCTTTCAATTTTTTGTCAGCTCAATTTTTAATTGGTAAATCTCAAATTCTTCCTTTTCTATACCTTTCATTCTCTAATTTTTCCGCTGTTAATTGATTTTCCTTTAATCATTTGATAGCACCATCTAATGCTTCTTTTTTATTTTTTAGAGCCAATTTTTTAGTTTCGGTGCCAGTGGTGTTTCAGAGTAAAAAGCCTTGACAGGTTCCTAAAAGTGTAGTTATATCATCATAGTCATCTTGTTTTAATTTCTTTACTTTATTTAACTCCTTTTGAATTTCTACCTCCCATTTTTTAACTTCTTCCTCAGGTAAATAAATCATAAAGTAATAAGCACCAGCAACTGCTAATAAGAGCAAAAGGAGCATTTGCTGTTGTTGCTGTTTCTTTTTCTTAGATTTAGTGACTGATTTTGGAGGAGAATCAAAATCAAAGTAATGGTCAATGTTATACATGGTTATTCTTTATTCTTTTAGTCTCTTAAAAAAAGCCATTTGTCGTAATAATCTTTCTTCAACTTGAGCTTCTTTTTTAGCCGATAGTTTTGGTTCAGATTTAGTGAGATAGTAGATGGTAAAGATTAGCAAAGCGACCAAAGCCATTAAAATTAGACCTCTTTGTCAGGACTCTAAATTAGTGTAAAGAGGAGTAATTGTCGCTTCTATTTGTTCGGTGGTTTCACCGAGTTTGTTTTTTAGGTCTTGGGGATTATTCATAGTCTTTTTGGTTTAGAAGATAGAAAATTACTAGAACAGCAATGCCCGCAAAGATTAACAGTTGTTGTTGGTTAGTTGACTGTTGATTATTAGAACCAGAACTACCTCCTCCTCAAGAAGTTCAAGGAGTTTGTCCACCGGTAGGGTTAGTTCCCTCACTAGGATCCACAGAGTCGTTTGGATTAGAAGGCGTTTCAGGCACAGTCGGCGGTTGTTTTGGAACATTACCTTTGAACAATTTTTCTAAATCATCAGTGTAATTCAGTAGATGATTATATTGGATTAATTTGGTTAAAGGATTGTTTCGCAATTTTTGCTTAACCTTTTTAAGTTCTGTTTCGGCAACTTGGGCAGCAGCGATGAATTTGGCTTTTTTAGCCGGATCAGTCTCTTTAGCAGCATTAGTCATATTCTCTTTATACTTAGCCTCAATTGACTTAATTTCAGCCTCTAGTTCTAATATTTGTTTCTGATGCTTAGGAGTGATAGTTTGCAACTGATTTAAATCGGTTTGAAACTTTAACTTTAGACCATCTAACCAAGGCTTTAAAAAACTACCAAAAAAGTCATTTCAAATACAACAAACATAAGCAACTGAAGAAGTGCTGGTAGATTGACATTTACTAATGCATTCTTGAAGTTTATTGACTAACTGTTGCTTTTTATTGTTGAACTCTTGTTCATTAACTGCTAAAGTCAAGTTTTGTTTCTCATCACCGATATTAGCAATACCATTAGCAAAATCGGCTAAGGCTTGACTATCCTTAGATAAATAATGTTCACCACCTCATTTGCATTGTCCACCAGTTCAATAGCCACCATCACCACTTTCTTTACCGGCTCTTTGACAACTAGCATGAGCAAAGAATTGATTTTTGATTTGTTCAGCATTAGTGAACTGTCCGGAAGTTATTCTACTACTTCCTTTGCCAAAACCACCCTTGGGTACTGTTTTTATTTTTCCTTTACGAGTCATAGTTTCTATAATGAGTGCGGAATTCTCCACCAGTCAAGTCAATTTTGCTTAAGCAAATAATTAAATTTATAAATTTCATATTTTTCTTTAAAAAGTGTATAAGGTAAGGGGGTTATTGTTAAATATTAGGGTAGGATAAAAAATCTAATCCTGCTCATGACAATTCCTAATCCAAAGATGGTTAGTGGTATTATCTTTAAATCAGAAAATAAGGCGATATTTTTTTTCCTGATAAAGGATTCTATTTCGCACAAAGACTTCTCTATCGTGAGGGTTTTTCTTGGGTTCAGGTTCAACTTGGCGACCATCTAAGGTTTTGACTAATTCCACAATTAATTCATGGGTAATCATTTTCCGTCCCGGTTTAGTTTGATAGTAATCAGTAATAGTTATTTTGGTGATGGCTAACTCATTGAAAATTAGATGACAATCATGTTCACACACTTTCTCTTTGGAGTTAGGAGATTTAGGCATAAATGACACTTCTTTTTCGTGGTTTTAGTTCTTTGATAATTATTTCTACTTGAGCAGGAGCAAATAACTTATCAGTATAAGATAGTAAACGGTCTAAGGTTAGGTAATCAATTCGACAATAAAGAATATCTTCAGTTTCGGCTTTACTTAATTGCATTTTTTGGGCTAATTTCTCAGTAGTAAACTTATGATTCCGTTTATATTTGATTACTTTTTCACAAAGTTCGTATTTGGTTTTTTCAGAAGTAGTTGGGTTTTCTGGCAAAGCCCATGAACCACCTTGATAATTAGGATCTTCAATTCGTTCTAGATACTTTTTAAATTGGGCTTTATCTTTCTTAGTTTTACCACTTACTGGACTTACTTTTCTTTTTTTTAGGGTTGGTTTGATTTTAGTCATAATAGTAGATTAGGATCGGGT